>DWTF01000233.1:0-13789 GCA_018250225.1 Udranomia kikkawai
TAGCAAATTTTTATTATAATATTGTTTCGCGATCCTTGTTGATACCTTTGTTCCGGGTACCTTTCAGCTAAATCATTCGTATTCGTGTGACGAGTGGCCGAGGACAAAAAACATCGAGGTACATAACAAAGGATTGCCGAAATAAAAAAGGTAGGACTAATCTTAGCCCGATAATAAGTAGTTGTAGCTGCCGTGCTGTGGCCACATAATACCGGACCGTGAATAATGTGCAATATCTTTTAAATTTATCCACAGGTAATACCGAACAAAGCGACCTTTGTTGAAAATGATAGAATAGAAATCGGAGGTAAAATTACATAGTCTTTGATTCAATTATCTCGTGCTCGGTACTTTGGTCGTTTTTAAAACTCTCTCTAACTAAGTAATAATTTATAACTAATTCTGCGTAAATAATATATTTTTGTATCGAATGTCACCTGATTTTAAGTCATATTAAGATATTAAGTTAACGCCGGCTTACCAATGATTTGGGTTTTTACCTTAATATCTTATTATTATTTCTATTTATCATTTTTCGTATAAGTAAGCCAAAACTTGGATATCTAATTTGTAACAAAATTGTGCAACGGAACATAATTTGCATATAACATGCTTATAGTCCGAGTTTGTAGGCGGCTAGTACAAAATATTTTAATAAAATAAACGTACACCTGCATTACGCCATGGCTGGCGGGCGTCCATTGAGCGGCGGGCAACAAAAACTCAATGAATATAATAATATCGGTATCATTTCCTTAATAATTCAGATGGATTTCCGGGCGCAACGTGATCGGCAGCTTCTTGGTTGCAGGGGATTTGGGCATGCGGTACTCAACCTATTGTTATTTTTAACCGACTTCAAAAAGTAGGTGGTTCTCAATTCGGCCGGTATATTTTTTATTATAGGTTTGTTTCTTGTTAATATTGACGCATTACTAAAGCTTTGGAACCGCAACCTGTTATCGGTATTTACAGAAATGCAAATGGTGTCTTAGAGTTTCGTATGCATTTATAAAGAAATCATTGTCACAATGTCACTTACGAGTAAATTGCAGAAAATCATTTCAGAGAACACGCATGTCGAAGATAGACAGAGAGAGTATATATTTATGAATCTAATAGCAAGCAAGCAAATTAATTCAGTAATATAGTTACTTCCATCACTTATTGTAGTTACTATAATCATAAACTTAGATACTTATGCTGTGCTTAAAGTCTAATCAATGTTATAGATAAATAGTGCGAAACCAATTTAGTAGTGAGTAGATGTCAAGATGAGTAGCAAATAATACTACCGTAAATCATTGCTTTCTATGCTAGACGAGCGAGGTACATACCAGAGCACGTGTCACTCACACCAGACTACACACAAGACGTATGGCTGAATGCGATATCGAACAATGCACAGAAATAAGAAAAGTCGAAGCGAATTTTGACGATAGATGATTCGCGGATAAGCGTACTTTGAGCACCGGTTGTTGGCGCATTCAGGCTGCCTATCAACTGTCGCCCAGATTGTATGTAAATGCGGGGGTCGGTCGTATTTATGGTGCTTTGATCACTCAGTCCCATTGTCCAGCTAAATGCGCCGAAAAATGCCCAGACGTCGACAGCAAGCGTTGGAATGTATGCAAATGGTGCAGATTCGACGGCTCTCTGAAGTTAATCGCCGATCGAGGGTTTCCACTAGCCTTTGTTTACTTTAGTATTATAAACTATCTTAAACTACGGCCGTCTTATTACAAAATAATATCTAACTTTTAAATTAGGTTTAAACTCTCGTTTCGCCCATTCCAACAAGGGTATAAACGTAGTTTAAAAGTTACACCTCGTTTTGTAATAAGACGGCGGTAGTTTAAATTGCTTGACCGTGAGATACAGGTAATTGAATACGGTCAATTCTTTTACATACGAGTATATAACATGTCTCATAATTACCACGTAGTCTCAAGGAATTCCTGTTTCAAGTATCTACGTCCGAAAGATTCCTAACTTTTCCTTTATCCAGAAAACGAGTCTATAGGTATTCCTATCTTAACACGTTCTAAAAATTCTTCTATTTTTTTCTTTCAAAACATAAAACAATATGTCAAACATAAAACAGAGTTATAATCGATATACATATTAGATTTTTACGGAACATAAAACGTGGAACCGAAACCTGGATAGAAAATCGTACATGATAATAAGTTTATATGGTTGCGTGTTTTAATACGCGTGCATATGTATTATGAAAATGGTAATTTGTTTCCCTGTATGTCTCATTAAACTATACTTGATTGATCTGATTTCGCGCGAGTTATTGAAACAGCGATATGTCAATTAAGTTAGAGAAAATAGACTTTGGTACTAGTGTTTTAGTGGGATGAAAATTCTTTTCAGTCATTAACTGAAGATTAAAAGGGAGTTCATCTTCTTTAAGATCCGTTTCTATACAAAGACAATTTTAAAATAAATACATTATGTAAGAACGTACTTTTTTAACATTTTTTATAATTTTGAGGAAGCCAATGAGCATGCAGTCCACCTCATGGTAAGTGATCACTGCCGCCCATGGACATCTGTAGTCAAATAAGACAGGATCAAAGTTCTTTCTTAAGTCTACTACAAATGCGTTGCTACCCATATCATTTTTCATCATTAAACAAGTCGAATCGCCACCCCTATCAATCCGGCAATATTGATTTCGCCGCATTTGACTGTCCGCGCGGTTAACAAAATGTGAATGACAACCCGTATATTTGGGGGCCCACGTAAAAATGGTTGGCATTATTCCGCAGACCGCGCGGGTATCAGATCGCGCTTAAACAAGGCCTCACTGACAGTTTAAATTCGACGGTTCGACACCCGCTTCACAAAGATCGCAAGTCACATTATTTTATACCACTTTAGTACGCACTTATGCCACCATTATAAAGCCAGTAACGAAGGGACATTTCGCTCTGGATAAAGTTGTGTTTTAAATGTGGTAGTCGTAAATACGTTACGTGAACGAGCTCGCGAATTGTAATCGAAATGTTTGGACGTAAATTAACGTATAAGTAGGTAGGGGTGCGCTCCTCGGCGGACGGAATTAACATAATCCAGTGGGTTTTATATTTTTAAGCTGTAATATCGATAACGGTAATATCTCGAAGTGAGTTTGAAACGACTAACGTTGTCGATAGTATCTTAATGAGTATAAAATTATAAATACGTAGGTATATAAAACATTTATGTCCAGTGTAATACGATCAGATTTATTGTAATACATACATCAAAAACCTGACTTCGTGCATGAATATAAAGTAGAGTCGAGAGAATCAAATGAGTTAACTAATATTATACACGCCGTTCAAGCTTAGATTTAACTGATTTGATTTTCTAAACCAAAAAAGGCTATCACAAAATATAGGGTTTCCCAACTCACCGATATAAGAACAAAAGGCGATTGATCCAGCTTCATGGCCTCTAGTTGCCTGAACGTGGGTTCCAGGGTGGCGCGCAGGGGTGACTTCAGGGAGGCCTCCACCAACGCGGCCAGCAGTTGTCGTGATGACGGCTCCACGCCCAGACCAGCGCTGAAGGCGGCCAGAGCCTCGCCATGTCGACCGAGGCATTGCAGTGCTACTCCTGGGGACAACGTATTGATTACATCAGTTTTAGTACCAAGTACCAAAAGAAGATAGTCATACCAAAAATATACAAACTTATTTTGCCCTTTATTTTGTGTAAACAATTAAAATAAACTAAAATACAAAATCTACCGGCGTACAATCTATACACCAAGTAAATGGTGTTAATGAATGAATAAAAAAAATTAGAATAAGCTATGATCTTTCTGACAACTTTCATGATAATGAAAATAACCAAATTTAAGGAACGGATTAGAATTTCATGGTGCACGGAAAAGTGGATGAATGACGAAAGGTAGAGATAAAGGTAGAGATTATTTATTATTTTTGTATCGCCTTTTAGTTACAAGATGTAACAAAGGGTAAACCTAATGCCATGAGGCCATTCCCAAAGAAAGAAATTAATGAATAAAGAATGCCTGTGGATTACTGACCTCTCTGGTATGGATTCTATGGTACAAAACATTTACTTTCATAGCATACAAAAGCAATGTAAATTTATTCTAGTTAGCTAGTTTACAATGCATAGCGAAAGTGGAAACGTTGATGGATTCAATAGGAAAACGCATAAAAAGCGAATGCAAATAATATGGTACCGTCACACGCAATATTAAAGTTACGTTTGTGACAGCACCACACGTCACGTGATTTATACTTCCACACGCATGCTTAGCGATTCCCGTTCACCTGTTGCTATTCTGTACTGGGTGCGTTTATAGAGAAGCCGGAACTGTATATGTAGAAGCCTTATAAAATATGTTGTTTCAGACTTAAATCTTCATTCGTAAGTGAATATATCATCAAGTAAATCTATACATAATATGGATAAATTAAATAATTGATTTGAATGAATGCTTTTGACTCTTTTTTGAGAAATATGTAGCAAAATATGGCAAAACCTTGTGTGATTACGGAGGCATCAGTGTGAACCTTGTCTAATATAAACTTTTATAATGGTCTTTTAGGTTTGAAGGGAGACCTAAGGGAGAAACTTAGTCCTAGGGGTTGCGATGCCGGTTTCAGATAAAGCTACAATTCTATTTTAGCTTGATTACAAAATTTGTATTTTATAGAGTTTTTTTATCATGCTCTGAGAGATTCTATTTCAAAATTTTCTTATTAATTCAAAAATGTTATTTGAATGCCATGCAACATTTTATAGAATTCAATTATCCTCTAATAGTATTTTTAATAACGTATCTTAATCTTTATTATCGAATAAAGTACCGTTTTTACCTGTTTTGGTTAGGACTCCTTCAAGGTTAAAGCGATGTTTATATTCGTTATTGAACAAGAGTCCTTTGTATTATAATTTCAAATTTTGATTTGTTCTCAGATCATTCTAAGGACGTCTTATTATATGCACATATATAATGAGCTTGTGTTTTAAATATAAAAAAGCATTTTGATATATTATGTCTGTAAGATTTAGGACACCAAAAGAGGCGATTTTATTTTCCGCGCTCTATGTAATATTATGTGGATAAGGTTATTTTAAAATTATTTAATAAAATAGTTCGTAAATGCATTATAATGTAAAAAATACATTTTTTTTGATACAATATCTGAAAAAGACATAATAATTTACGTCACCTTATATCAAATTTATAAAAAATCACATTAGACTCGAAAATCTGAAAATCATGATTTTTATCTTTAACCACGATTACATAAATATTTTGCTTACCTTGTCGATAATAAGCCTTTGGCCAGTTGGGGCAGAGCTCTCGTGCTCTGGTCGCGTCTTGCAGAGCAGCTGCAAACTGGCCTTGCTTCAGCCGCGCTGCAGACCTGCACCATTTAATGAAAAATTACTTCTATCTAGATCTAAAATATACATCGGAAAGTCGCGAAATTAGGTAAACTTTATAGTTACAACTATGAGATCTAAAAGACCAGGCGGTCAGGTTATTGTGTTAAGAGTAGGTTCATTTCAATGGCATAACGGGGAAGATAGAACCGAACTAGCAAATTCTCGATGTTAAGACCAACACACTACCCATTAGGCTTTTGCCGCTTCTTTAACTTCTGGATTGTTAAAAGCAGTGTTCATGTCTGTTTATTTTTAAAAACCAAACCTATATAAAGAACTTGTATGTTACATGTGAATATAGAATAGTGCAGGAGTCTGTTGTCATTTTACTCTCCCCTAAAAAGTAATGTTGTCTACAAATAAAATTTGTGTCATTTTTATTACAAACACATTACTCGTATTTTAGTTTAATATTTCTGAATAAAGAGGACTTGTACCATTGTGGTCGAGAGCTTAGTTCTTAAGCTTTAAGCTTCTCTCGAGTGCTTAGATAATAATTTATAATGATAACAAAATGCAATTCAACTCTCGATAAGTGGTCGTGTGATTCATGAACACCTGCGACCTAAAGCAAAGTTGCCGATGCATTGGTGTGTTCAGGGCGTAGATGGAATTCTTTTTGTCCTGATAATGTACATACATATTTGTTATCTGTAGTATAAAAATCAGCAAAGTAATAAACCTCTACGATAGACAACAGGATGTTTTGCTAGATGTTGTCGATAATTTTTCGGGTACTAACAGGTATGGGTCATACTCGAATGGGTCTTAACAGGTAAATCTACAGGTAATGCCAAGTCATTTGAGCTTCGTTTGTCGTGAACTTAAATATTCGCGTTATGTTAGTCAAAATTACGTCATTCTGATTTAAAATCTAGCTAAAGTTGAATGAGATTTAACCAAATACAAAGAGAAACAAAGTGCGCTAAATTTCTTGCCAGATCGTCTTAGTTAAGACCAGGTCCCAATCACTTGTAGTTTATAAAATGTGGCATATCGACATATACAAATTCAATGCGTTAAAATTTGAATTTGTTTCTGGGCCATTTGCGCTATAATTAATCAGACTTACCGATTGCTATATAATATGTGGTTGGCTGGATCCAACGTCAGGGCGTCTGTGTACAGTGCAACTGCTGTGGAGAAGTCACCAGCTTGACACGCAGCGTTGGAGGCTCTCACCTTCTCCACGAAGAGTGCTCTTGACGCCGCGCCCAGGGAGGCTGAGCCTGTTGGCTCCACCTATAAGATAACGACTTATGAGTATTGGTATGATAGAATGGCTGCATTTCATTAAACGCCAGATTTAAATATTTTTAGTGTTACAATAACAAACTTTGAAAAACAATTAAACAAACATTCAAATTTGTACAACAAATAAAAAAATCAGAGCAATATCCATTACCCTTTTATTGTCTAGTGTTAAACTTAGATCCCCTTATTCGATGCTACCTCCTAGCTACCACTACTCACTAGTTTTGTGAGTTATACTAGAGAGGTTGTAACTAAAAGTTAACAACCAATTAAGTATATCTTATTATCTAATCGTAACGTACTTTTTTTCGTTTGAGTTTTCCTAATAATCACGCCACGGCCATTTAACAAAGACGAAAAACAAGGTCAAATTTAAATAAGCTAAAGTATATAAATCTAGATACCAAAAGTTAAATAGTAGGTTGTCATTTGAATCGCCTATTGAAAGTTCAATAAATTACTTAACCCACAACCAGTAGAGCTTAATGAATACGATCATTTTAATTGTATCTGTCTCTAATAGTTTTATTGATTTATGAGATATTAGCCAATTTCGTATATCACTTTCAGTAATTAAATTAAATATGTTAAGAAGTGCTTAATGAAGAAGTAAATTGACAAGTGTAAGTATTTTTTTTCAATATTGACTAAAAAAAAATCTCGCTTCCATCGTATTTCAATCAGTGGATCCGGTACCAACTAATGAATATATTTTTATTCGTACGGTACATTTGTAAAAGATAAAAAAAACATACACATTCAAATATGTAGAGATAACTCGTCATAGGATTGTTTAATTTATTATTAGTACATTTCTTGTTTAAATTCAGCGTTAAAATATTGGTAGGTAAAGCCATTTTTTGTTTAAATTAATTAAATCTTCTCATAACAATCTGTTGACAGACAGGTTATCATGAATTCAATTTAAATTTTGAAGCAAAATTTATGTTTTAATACCTGACATTGTGATCATTTCGTATTATCAACGCATTGTAAAAGCGAATAAAATGTTATAGTATGATCTGTGCATGTTATAGATTATTTGACTATTGGATAAGTATTACATATATTATTTAAGACACATATATTTTAAACATTTGTTTCTTGGCACCAATGTGGACTTAAAAAAATATTTTGTTTGTACGCAAGATTGACCAATAATGAATAAAAACTTATATGAGAAAGCTTCGCTAATATTTTTGTAATTCATTATTTCTAGAACTACCTGTTACTTAGTATACTCGTTTAATACTAAATTAGAAAAAAATATGACGGTAAATCAAGATGGTGATGTCGTGTCAAACGAACAACAAAAGGATAAAGGATATCACACTGTGCTTAATAATAACTAAGTAATAAAAAAAGAATGTCAACGTGCTACCGAATTCCAGTGGTTGAAAAAACAGTCAGGTGGAAAGATCGTGAGTGACGAGGGTTCATTATATTATCCTTTGACTAATTTAATACTCGTTTACATTCTGACTCAATAACTATGAATGGGGTATAAAGTGACTGTGGCTGAATAACTATGAATGAATAACTATTTGGTTCGAGAACCCTAATATAATATGTAGTGGGCAGCTCAGTGGTTTTATTATGTATCTTGCAGTACTAATTTAATAATCGTGTACTATCTGACTCACTAACTGTAAATGGGGCATAAAGTGACTGTGGCTGAATAACTACGAATTAATAACTATGTTGGTTGAATAACTATTGGGTTCGAGAACCTTAAAATAATAGTAGATGCAGTTCAGTGGTTCTATTATTTGTCTTTTAGGACCCGTCCAGAAAATATAGAGTTTTAGATTTTGTAAACAAATATAATTAAACAAAAGTTATTGAATGTAGTTACTGGCGGCTGATCTTGTATTAAAACGAGAATATTGCTGGGTTTGAATCTTTCGTGATACTATGTAGCTTATGTGTTTTAATTGTTATGTTACTTGAAACACCTGCCGTTTCCATACTACAAAAAGGTTTTTTTTGGAATAAGGTTTTAACATTTCGATGTCAAACCCGATTAATTTGGCTCATAATTAACCACTAGTAACAATCAGTATCAAGTCTCGTTAATCTATGTATCTTAGATTAGAAGTTCAACATCAAAATAATGCAAATGAATAATTAAACCTTATATGTACTCAGCATTAACGGAATAAAATCTAGACTATTTATAACGTTAGACTTTTTAATAAAAATAGAAACATATTTTACGGCTCAAACAAATGCCTGGCCGCATATTAAAATCCATTAACGCGGTATTTTTAATGTAAACGGTCAAACAGCACAACACTGTTGAGAACAACGCAAAACTACTCAGTTTACTAAAACAACTTTTTATCGTCTGTTTACATTTAATTAAACAGCCGCAGGAAAAACGGAGACTACATTTCATACGCTAGAAGACGTAGCAACAAATTTTACGTAAAGAGTTTTTTCTTTCGAGTACCCTTAAAATAGGGATGTAAAAATTATCGATTTTGTTTAAATCTAAAAATTGAATCGATTTTCGTAACAATGTGAATCGATTTTAATACATCGATTATGTAAATTAAAATTATGTTACGGAATACATTTTGCATTTTTTTTATACTCATCATTTTCTTTGATTTTTATCCTGATTAATTGTTAACGTGAAATCTCTTAATTTTATTATTGGTAAACAGAAAATCATGGATTCTTTAATAATAATAAAAAAAAGATTTTTGCACAGAAATCGACTGTTAACTTCTTCTGAAATCGACACGCCCCGTCGCGAATAATTTTTTGACGAATCGATTAATACTGAACGAAGAGAAATCGATTTTCAAATCTATTCTTTTCGTCAATCTCACATCCCTGGCCTAAAAATAAAGAAACTATCCTTTTGAGCGGGAACGGCGTGCGGCGTTCACCACCTGCGCTATCTAGCGAAGCGCATCGGAAGCGAGAGTATTTTTTTCTCACGGACCGCATTCCCCAACTAGGGCGGCCAACTCCTTACAAAATCAATGCAGGATATCACGAGTCGCTAGATTAGGGAAACAGATAGACAGACAACGTTCACAACGACGTTCATCAGGAAGGTTTTGGGTCGAGCTAGACAGTCTCTCCAAAAGAAGTGCCTATTGAGGCGTCGTGATGGCAGGTACTCAGAAGACAATACGTCGGAGTTCCTGGGTACCCCCACAAAGCACAGGAGGCCACCGGGGGGTTTTTAATGTGTGAAAATCTCACACCCGGTATCGCTCCCACGGTATCGGGTACCTTTTTAAAGGTTTTCCCGCGACAAAAAAAAAAGATAGGCAACGTTCTCGTAGTTTAAGAAATCTGATACGAAACAGGGAAACAGACAGAACCACGCACTCGTAGTTTAAGGAATCAGACGCTTATATTGTGACATCAGCGCAAAGTAAGGTTTGGTCATTGCAATTCTTATCGAAGGAAGATTTATCAAATATGAATCTCTTGTAAGATGAGTTAAAAAATATATACATTTTTGATGATTATATATCTATAAAGATGATTAAGACTTATAATAGACAACCCTTAGGACCAATTGGTGAAACAGTTTTTTAAAGGGTGATCATAAAGCGTAGGATATCTGTTTACGATTCTGACCTGTCCCTCAAAATTCAGAATAGATGGACTCTACACCGAACTTTATCATCAAACGCTTGAGAGAGGAACTTTTATTCCTGCGCAGTACATTGTTGCGTCTGTCCACATCATATGCGTTAACATGAAAATTGAATTATATGGTGCACGTAATGTATTGCTCGACATGGATAGTGTTCTACACCGATTTAGATAGGTCGTTTCAATGTTTTTGAAACGTGACGAGGTTCTTTTACTTACGAATTTCATTGTTTCTTTGAATATTTTTAGTGGCAGGACGTGAACTAAGTTTTGGAATAGAATTAGGAGAAGAAAAGCGAGATTTAAGTCGTATTCTAGGTATATTGTGTACTTTTAGAACGTGCAATTAGCTATTTGTCCACTGAATCAATTAAGCATTTATCTTAGTGCACCCGGTGGCCACTAATGAGGAGTAAGTCCGATTGTTCTTTTATTTTAAAAGTTCACCGCTGAACCTGTTTGTTGAAATCTCGGGTCACACGGCAACAGCGACTGATGTGAGCGTTTCGCCCGTAATGATGGTCGATTGTTTCAGCGATCTTGAAAAATTGCCGACGAAATCGGCCCTTATTCGCTTTATTAAAATTTCGTTTAAAGAGGCGCCTGATAATCGAAGTGGCCGGGTATTGGGTAATTATTTCTCTCAAAACCACCTTCCATTCATTTTGAAAAGTTGCCTCACCGAGCCCCGGACTGTCCAACGACGCTTATTAAATAATAAATTAAGGAATTCTATGGAGTGTTTTTGTGCGCGCGGAGAGGTTATCTGTTATCTATAATGGGTTTCAGTTATGAGAACATATTCGAAAACCTGGCTTCAAATTATAATCTTATACGAAAAACGTGATTTGTTATTCATATCACGTTTATTACGATCGTGCTTTATGTGCGCTGACGGATACGAACTTAAGTTTCATGTCATTCCCATTCATAGAAATCTGCTCACAATTTAACCGGGAATCATATGGCGGGTGAATAGAAACTTAGAGATTCTGAACGCATCTAGGAAGATCCGAGCTGTTTTTTAGAGGATCGGTAAAAAGGGGCAAATAAAAAATAAAAGGCAGTATATTGGATCCCAAAGCCGCCAGGTACGGACGGTGGGTTAAAATAAAAGAAAAAATGACGTCGTCGGTCACCCTTTGTCTATTTTTTCCCGCCTATTTTCTTATTGTATGCGTTGGGATAATTACGACTCTTGCCTGGCGAGTATAAAACAATTAACGTGTGTGGGTTCCGAGACAAATCACACAATAATTTGGGTCCGGATTTCTGTAATTTTTGATGGTTTAGTTAAAAGGCAAGCCATGACATGGTACATGTGCATGAATTTTATGGGAATCGCCTTGAACATGCAATATGTTACGGTTGAAGCGATTCGATAGATACGTGAGTGTGTCAAATTAAAATATGTATTTTGTTAAAATAGATAGAGGTGCCTAAAATAAAATGTACCTTTCTAAAAAGTGTCCGTAGGATTTGCCCTCGGCGACAGTTAAACAATATGTTTAAGATTTCGTGTTTTTAACTTCCGCGCATCTGTTCGGTCCGCCCGAAGGCGCGGTCTCATCACGACTTCCATACATATTTGTGTAAGCCGACCAAGTTTGGAATACAGTTTACTCTTATATGGATGTGTTAAATTTAAGTGTTTTATGTTTCATTGGGATATTGCGAAATGTTATATACGATTGTAGTGGATTCCTGGCATTCTTCAACAATTACCTTTTCGTGAGCGAGGCTGCACTCTCTAGGGAACTCTGGTCTTTGGGCGTGATTGTATGACATTTGACCCAAGCCAAATGAAGAACTCAAAAAATATTTTTAGTCTTATGTCGTGTGGCGTGCTGCTGTGCTTAGTTTTACCAACTAGTCTTCTAGTAATTTTACTATGTCATGGCTTGTTTTTTTACTAAAACATCAACAAATTACATTGTATAAACAAAGTCGCTTTCTGCTGACTTTCCTTTTAAACTAGCAAACAGAGTTTGATGCGCTTTTGTTTAATTGTTACAGTGATTAAAGAGGAAGGTTTATAACACACAAAATATAGAGAAACACTTATTTATCAGCATTGCACCCGTGCAGAGCCAGGATGGATCGCTAAATTAATTGCAATAACAAATTATCGTTATTAAATAAAAGTTTACTTAGACAAAACTTTAATGTCCTTACTGTTTAGTTTAGTTACTAGTAAAATGCTACTAAAACACTAGTCATTATTCTATTGTAAATATCCATACAGAATGTACTTGAATTCATTCGCTTTTATTCATGACCGCTAAGTTGTAATATAATGTAATGTATTCTAAATGATATAACTCGACAAAATCAGTTTTAGAATAACATTTCCAACGAGTACGCCATAAATTGTGGTCGGCTCCAACTGTTTCTAAATGCTATTTCTGGTTTTAATATTCCTGTGAGACAATATCTTTGGACGTGTCTTTAGGCCCTATTCAAGTTGACCATAATCCTAAATACGGGAAATTACTCAATAAAGAATTCAATGCTGTATAATAACGAGAACGATCATCAGCCGCGATCACTGCGGATGGTAATTTCCCATTGTTTGCTATTTTAGGGAACAAATATTACCATATTGTTACTATGACCAATAATACGAGGTAAATTCCTGTGTAATGTTTTTGTTTCTATAATTGCTTCTCCGCTGTATTTAATGTCCTGAATAAAACTATTTACTTAACCCATGTGGATTTTTAACGGATTATGTTGTCCTTTTTTTCTGGTATAATTCTGCTCGTTATTGCTTCTATCGAAATTGCAAGTTTCATTTTTATGGAGTATTTATGTACAAAAGGTAACAACTACTAACGGTTTATAGCTATACTATGACAAAAGCAGGTAAAGATGCTTCGTATGAGAGTAGCAAGTGTTTAGGTGTCTTTATCGTGGCAAAGGATGACATTTTTGGTACCTCTAAAAATTAAGAGATTCTGTAAAATGCAAAAAAAAACGATTTAAAAAATCCTTTATCAATACTCGTTATGATATGACATTGCTATGGATATGGTAACTTATGAGTAAAAGTATTTTTTTTTTATTATAACATCTGTAGAATTCTTCCACTCATAAGGACTGAGCGCTGAAATTATTTAAAGCGTATCTATTTGTATAAGCCCAATCGTTGTCCGGTATGTGATGTCCCACAGAAAATTACTTTCATATCATAGTTTTTGTTCCGGCACGCGTACGGTGCGAGTGGAATGCGCTCGTGACGATCGGTTTCGCGCGCAATCATCGTCGGCCATGTTGTTTTTGCTGTCAAAATGATAGCCCAGAGGCGCATTGCGTCGCATGCTACCGTTTTTTCTTAACGTAAATTATTACAAAAGATTGACGCAAGAAAATGTATTATGACGATCATAAAATAACATTTTTGAGATCTTTATTTATTTAACAGATTCACTACTATTTTTTTCGACATACCGTTGACTTCTTTGGTGGGTAGGTTTATATAGTAACT
>DWTF01000234.1:0-13788 GCA_018250225.1 Udranomia kikkawai
GCTGGAGGGGTTAACGGAATTATTAGTATGTATTTACATATTAGTAGTATGTATTTACATACTAGTAGTTTTTTTTTTAAATATAATGTAATGTAATGTATAATGCCCAGTCTCAGATTCCGCCCACAGCGACCACGTAGCCAGAGCATGTTCAGTAACGGGGTCGAGTGGCGAACTACGGGCACTCAGTAAAATATTAATTTTAATGACTCGCTTTGTCACTGCGAAGTTATTGCTTGCTCTCGTCTTCAATTATTAAACGTTTGTTTGGCCCAGCCTCCAACTTGCCGCGTCATATGAATATTCGCCCGACACCTCAAGGCCGACTCGATTAAGGTTTCCGGTAAACAAACTGTTTTTACAATATGAGGTAGCAAAGCATGCAGTTCACATGACGGTAAGTGGTCACTGCCGCTCATGGACATTTGTGATCAAGACAGATCGAAATCAAATCGAAATTCCATCGTAGATCGACCACAGATGCGTTGTCTTGATGCCTTCTGGGGACTAAATTCGAATGTATGAGTTAAGTTTTTTTTATAATTTTGAGGTAACAACAACAAACAACAAACAAGCATGCAGTCCACCTGATGGTGGTCATGTATGTCTTACGTGAGTAAGACATACATGACCACACTTGAAGAGTCAATCAGACGACCGCAGCAGGAAAACGTTCGCAATACGACAGAACTAAGTCTTAAATGAACTGCACTGAGACTAACATCGATTTGAAAGAAGTACAACATCCCTAAAATAGTAAAAGACCAACATTTTGCCCAAACAAAATCGTGTGTACAAATTGTTACAACATAAGCGACGAAATTGTTATAACGACATGTTGAGAACTATTAGCGAAAACATTAAAACATGTACGCGAAAGCACATTAGCACCAACACTAAAATTCAAGCACACGTCATTTAGGACCCACAGATCACTTTGAAAGCTCCAGCTTAGAGCTTTTGTTTGCGGAGCGCTTAGCGAGTCTAGTATTTGCTAATGAATAGATTAAATCTTAAATTATTACGTACTTAAACCGGTTTTGTGGCGCTGACTGAAATATCTTTTAAATGTGTTACTTGTCGAGAGCTAAGAGTAAAATAAGTTAAGTGTAACTTTGTTTGTTTCCAAGAATGCGTGGGTCATACGTTATTATTACAGCCGATCGGTATTCCATAATTCCAAATTAAGGGTTAAATACGGTAGGACTCTGTTCGCTCTCTACAGTCACACCAACAACCAGCAAGTACGGAAAAAAATTGGTTGTTTGCAAAGTTAGTTTACGGGCAAAAATTTTCTAGATAACATCATAAAACATTGATGAAAAGTTGCAGGAAAAAGCATGCAATTTTTTCAATTGCATTATTTTAATTTTGATGTTAATATCGTTATTTTGTATAATATCAAGAAGTAATTGTATGAAAACTACAATTTTTTCAGTAAAAATTACAACCACGCTACCATTAAATGGTTGACAATATAATTGACATGTTCAACGACACGGCAGCATAAATGTGTCACAGCCGAACACTCAGGCTAATCTTGCATTTCTATAGCTTGTTTCATGCTCTCGCGTGCACACGGAACGTGACACTTTTTCGTGCGTGCAGCTGGCGTTCATCGATTAATAAAACGTTATCACATCAAAAAAATGTCCATACCGTTACTAGAATAAAAGAAATGCGGACGGAACCGAGGGTCATAGCTTATTACTGCAAAAACATAACTACATATAAACGTAATTTCTTCTGTCAAATACAAAAGTTGTGTTCTTATGCAGAGAGCAAAAATTTTGCACGCTACAAAGCTCCATGCTCTTTGTAAGTTATACAGTGACAGCCCTTGACATTATGAGAAAAATAATATGAATATTGCACGTTGAGACATGAGGAAGCGGGAATTTTATGAAAAATTCAAAGGAGCAGTTTTTTTCATTTGACATGTTAAAAGTATCAATAAAAGAAGACTTTCGAATCTTTTAGTTACCAGTTTTATAAAAAATGCATGAAAATTAAAATACATACAAAAAGTCTGCCAGGTTGCTACAAAAGTTGATAAATAAACGATGCCTATGCATATTTCGTTGCATACTAATCCTAACTACCAAAAGGGTACAGGCAGAGCAACGCGGCGTAACGAGCACTCGAATACTAAGTGAGGGTACTCTAAAAAATTGAACCTTTAACTAATTGGTATCGAGCCTGCCTTTCATATCGATATTAGCTGAGCTTTTCTACTAAAGCGAATTACTCCGGCGAAACATTTTCGCTTCTATCGTGAAGTCTCGTCGAGGCATAGAAGAGACAATACACAGAATGGTAATATGGGAAGGTCAAAATCAAATACTCATATCTATTAATGTCCGGCGGATGATGGCAATGTCCAAGACTCACAGTGTCCTCAAATGTTCAAAAAAATTAATATTTGGCGGATGATGTCAATGCTCAATATTCATAGACTCCTCAAATGCTCACATCAACTAACGTCTGGCGGATGATGGCAATGCCCAAGACTCATAGTATCCTTAAATGCCCATATCAATTAATGTCTGGCGGATGATATCGCAGTCAAACACATCTATAGACTAACATTTAATTTTTTTTTAATCAAAAAATGCTTTCCTGTACATCAATTAATTATTAAAATTGTTTACATATGCCAGCTAAATGATTATATAATAAAACAGAGTGGTGAAAAGACACCGGTTAAATCGATACAGAATAAATTTTACTACCGTTCTATTTATATTCCTATTTCTATGGGTCGAGGCATTAATACACGAATATGCACGAATATCTCGTGTATACAAACTTCCTCTCAATGAACGTGTCGAAAACGCCACGTTGAATACTAAATATTATCCGCACATGTCGATATTTTATTCGGGTGCTCGATAGCTGCCAGTTTCCGGTTGCGTCACTATCCATGTTCTTATTCCTTATTTATACATATATTTTTAATATGAATGAGCCCTTCCAATATGTGGAATAATCATATTTTGAAGGTATACCATTAACATGTGTGTCACTACTGATATATTACAAATATTCGCACGTTTTAGGATAGACAATGTATTTTGTTTTATAATTCGGAGAAATATTTGATGATGAATATGATTATAAGGATGATGACGATGATGATTTGAATTATTTTGAATGATGTTTCAAAAAGTTAACAATGATGATGGCGCTACACATTACAATCCTGAGATGGGGTATGTAAAGCATATAATATTAGAAGAGATTGTTTGGCAGTTTATCGGCTTGGCCGTCGAGATTGGTTCTTTTTGCGACACGAAATCGCGTGTCACAAAAATTTCTCTCGAGATTCGAATTCACGTTGATGTTTTACGGAATAGAGCTAGTCTTGCTACCTACATCTTACTGGGTCGTATAAATGCTACAGTTAAAACCCGTTTTCAGTTAAAATGTGTTTTCCCTTATTAGAGTTAGTTTTAACTAAATGCCTTTATTAAAGCTAGTTTTAACTCAAAATTGGTTAGCTGAGGTTAGATATTCTAATAAGAATGCCTTGCCCCTTGTTAAACTAGTTAATACTATTATTTTATTTTGAACATTAACTAATTGTAGTTTTAACAAAGGCGTTTAGTTAATACTACATCTAACTAGAGAAAACGCTTTCTAACTAAAAACGGGTGTTAACTGTAACATAGATACGGTGAAACACTGTCTGGATTAAACCGCGGTAAGCCGGCTCCCACCGTATTTTGGACCTAAATCCCCGTTTCCCTTAAAATCTGGACGGAACAGTGAAATACCTGCCGTATTTTGGTTACCGAAGGTCGGCTAGGTTTGGGCTTGGTCTATAAATAGTGCTAATATATACTATACATATGTATACCTATAGAATAGATGAGAGTTAACGTGTGTATAGTCAAAATACTGTGAAATTGTCAACGTAGACATTAAATGCAAATTTTAACGAGTTATTCCATTGGTATAATACAGGTAAGTGTATTTAAAATACGTACACACATAGTCATAAACTAAGAATATTTCTAAAATTTTTATATCCTGGTAAGCTTTTTCTAAATTCTTACCAATGTTCTAAATTGAGACATGTGTTATTTATGAAATAAATGAGAGCCCTCGCGAGCCCTCGCTAAGGAATCAACTGAATCGATTATATATTTATTCGACACGTGCTCAGTATTCAGCATAATTTTCCTATACATACCTTACATCAAAACTGTACTAGATAATCTGTATGTGCAATCGATTGCCACCTTTAATCTTAAGGCAGTTGAGGTTCTAATCGTCTGAAGGATCGGGAAAATCCTTGTCTAACTTTCCGGAGCTCTGTTCACACGGTAGGCAAGTTAGCATCCCGTAAGTAAGCTTAGAAATTTAAATGATGGATCGATATTCAGGTTACGAGAGTGAATTGCCGAACTAATGTTACGATTTTAGACATAATTTGTGTAACAGGAAGCTTGATTAAACATCGAAGCGTATGTGTGCTTAGTAGGTAGGTATATACGAAATATGTATATATTTCAAAATTATTTTACTTGCTTTAAAATCACAAAATAGTACAGCTAAATGGTAGTTATGGGAGTACCACCTTGTGATTTGGTGGTGGGAATACCGCTATAATTCTGCCATATGTAAGAATGCTAAAGACATTCGTATTATCCCATACGTCTTAAGCATGTCAGCTAAAGAGAATTTTGATCTCCGATGTATACCTTCCGATTCTAATGCCTTGTGCCATCTGTTGGCCATTGGCCATTGTTTCAGTGAAGGGAGTAGTTCATTAATTATTATTACGCCAATGCGTGTGTCCAGTGTCTTCGGCTGACCAATCGACACGTTTTGACCGGAACAATAATTGGACTCTTCCCAAAAAAATTACTATTTGACCTACGATGAAACTACCTCAAACTATTTAAGATTTAGAATGTATATGCCACTTAAAACATCTAAATATATTTTAACTTCTGGTATTTGTGTCGACAGATACTTGAAGCTAGAACAATTAAAAACCATAGTCATTAAATGTTAAAAGTTGAAGACTTGGGGGAACTTAAAACATTTACACAGACCGGTTATCCACTAGCCACTGAGCGCAAGAGTAGAGAGTTTGCAACCTCCCGCATTTACGTGAAACATTCCCAGCATAAAGACGGGTTGTGGCGAGTTGGATTTAATATAAAATAAAGTAAGAGAGCGGACAAAGCAAGTATTGTCGCAATTGCCATACTCATAACATTTGTCTGGCAATTGTCCATTAGCTCTCGCGAGGAGACGCTCCACGGACTGACTGTACCGGGACATTACGTGGTCTCCGTTGTTATGTGGTATTATGTGGTCCGCGAGATGTTGTCTAGATTACGTTTAGCAGCTGGAAACGGTTATAATAAATGGAAAAATTATAAATTTCATGTGTTTCTTTTAAATAATATTAGCTTTAGTTCCCGCAGCACAATATACGGTGACAACATCGTTTTAATTTTATGGTACCTATTTTAACAACTGATGCTGGTACCTATTTTCTACGTTGGAACCGGAAAGAATTAACTCACCTCGAATCAAGAACTTAGAAAGGTAGAATTGCTAAAATTACTTCATTATTAGGTGACGTTATACTCGTAAAATGATCACAATGATCAAAAGAAACATTCAATGTTCGTGTTCATTTGCGAGTACACAATGTAAAAACATTGACTGGGAGTAAACAATGTACATGTACCAAAGATAGATTCGCCGTGACACCTAAAATCTGTGGCATATCATTCAAAATGTGGCGAACAGAGGCAATATTTAGGCCCTTTTTATCATACCTTGCAATTAAAAGATATATCTCTAATCTAAATGAGTGAGCTTACTTATTCCATGGTGGAAACATTTCGGCGCATCATAGAGAGGGCGTATCTACGATTGAAATCTTTGACATGCACCAGGTCACTTGTATTTAGGGATCACTATAGCCTCAACATACATCAAATCTCAAACAGAACTGAAATTCAATCTAAGTCAGGTAAGTCAAGTTTAATGTATCTCTACGTGAAGTGCATTCGTGGATAGAATACGATGAGGTTCGATTAAGGAGTTTCCATTGCTACAATCTGCTAAGAAGTAAGTTTCGTGAGCCTTGGAAGTGGTAAGTCGGGCTTCGAGGTGTCTTTCAGAAAATTTTGGAGGAAAAAGTGCCACAGTAAATGAATTAAAGCTAATTCTGCATAATAACTGACCATGTTCAGGTTTTACAGAAAAGAAAATGTTCCCTACATAGCTTCTGACAGAGGAAGATGTCCCGCAAAAATTGAGGAAAATTTTCGAATCTATCTGGATCCTATGTGTGCTTAACAACAATATATAAATCCATATAGAATATGTATAATGATAGTGGATTTACTCGTATGTGAGTATGTTCTAGAAACAGCCCTGCGTGACCTACAAAGAGGAGTGCAGTGTTACGCGTCAATTTTCTCCCCTCTTTCTTTGTTTTACTGCTTGTTTGTCCGGTACGTGTATTTATTACGGTGATATGCCGGTTTATTGCCATGCTTAAGAAGTTTTTGTCTTCGTGGAAACTATGATATTAACACGGTCTGTTCATGCAAAGAAATTAGGTCTCCGATCGACATTCCTTGCTATTAAATTTGTAATTAACGCAATATACGCTAGTTGTGGTACAGGATCCATTTTGGTATTACAATACGATAAACTTACACAGCAGAATTTAAATGCCTGATAAACTATTTTTTTAATTTCTTCTTTAAGTATTGTGGACGCCATGGAAACACAAATACAAGCCAAATAAACTTGTAAACTAATAATTGAATTAAGCATAATGATGACATGTACATATTTTAACTATAATCGAGATTTTAAACGTTGCTTCTTGCAGCAAACACAGAGGTACCAAACGAGTATGTAGTCCACCTGATGGTAAGTGGTCACTGCTGACCATGGACAACTGTAGTCATCTTCAGGCAGGATTGAAGTTTTTTCGTAGGTCAACTACAAATGCTTTGCTAATCTCGGGGACTAAGTTGGAACGCCTCGGTTTAGTATGTCTCCCCGATCACACCCTTCAAGTTCTTGCGATACAACTATTCGTTCTTTCACTTTCAATTTCTGTTAAAAACCCCCAAGTTTTCTCTAAATGTTTTAGTATAGTCTTTTTTTCATGGAAGCACGGATGTTGTTGAATTACTCTCCCCATTTTGTTTTTGTTCCTGTTTGTCGGCTACATGAATTTATTGCTACGATATGTTGGTTTATTATCTTGTCTTGGGGTTTGTTGATAGAGAATCAGAATTTCCTCGAGTAAGGTATAACAAATAATGAAGATCTAATTGAATTATGACTAAGAGGAGATGACTTAATTCTCAGAATTTAATCAATTTAATCATTTTTATTTCTGTCTAAATGAAGATACTTTAAATAGTAACTTTTTATATGTATTTTTTTATGTAAAGTGAAAATTAGTTTTTGGTTCGATACGTGAAGAAATCTTAGGGAATTAACTAATAACGTCTTTAGACGTTTTATCCTAATTTACACACGAGTAAATAGAAATTGAAAATGTTTCAAAAATAACATAACATTTCCGTTTATCTAAATCGGAGCAAAATGGAGAAAAATGTATACGTGTGTCGTATTTGTCATGTTTCAGTTGATGAATTTTATTCAAAATTTCATTAGAGCAGCAGCAGAATTTGAGCAGCATATCAAATTCTCTCCAACCTTGCCTCATTTGAAACTTCACTCCTCTTATTCAGTAGTTGTCAAGATGAATAGCACTTTTATATGCACTTAATTTGTATAGCGTATATAACTTCAACGAAAAATAAACTCGGAAATAGGTATTTCGGGTGCAGTTTACGACTTACGCGCAGTAAACAGGATTTTATGATTAAAGGTTTCGTGAGGTTTATGCTTATGCCGGAAATCTACGATATGACATGACAGGTACAGACAGATGAGCACAATCTCGTGTACGTTTCGGAGCGTGGAAATTTGCGACTGATATTCTTCAGACGCATTTCGGTAAGATATGTCTTGTAAATCAGTTGGAGTTGCTTAAGCAGACGTGTGATTTTTTTGTTTAAGATTTTGAGATGCCAAACGAGCATGCAGTCCACCTGTTCAAACCAGAACACAGCAGCATCAACACTGTTGTTATAAGGCAGAAATAGGTGTGTCTTCAAGTTCGGCAAAGTTTGATGATCTGCACTATCGACGGCCCTGAGGTCTGAGGATCCTTTTCAGGGCCCGCGATTCAGTGACCATTTGTTATCGGTTTGCAGATGATTTGTTTTAAAGAAAATATCATACTACATTAAAGGATGGTTTATAAGAAATTAGCTGATACAAAAAATACTACCGGCGGATGTCTGTCCTAATTGCAAACACAAGGTCCTGACAAGGTTTTTGGCATAGCAGCTTACATACATTTAATAAATAATGATAGTGTGTTCAGAGGTTAGGAAATTATCAGTTTTAGTCAACGCAATTTTAGAACATGAAAATTAAACCAAACGACATCATAAAATACTTTAAGTAGAATTTGATATAAATCTGCTACAATGTTCAACCGTTCCAGTACTCAACAATGAACCAATAATATCACTGAGCGAGTATTGGAAATCTTTCCTATCAAATTTTCCATATCTCGATTGTCCTAGACTCGTGCTAGTTTGGACTCTATCTCCTTGTTATTAAAGCTTGGATTCTCTTGCGATTATTAAAGTCTATTCTGACCAGCGTCCACACGAAACATTTCCGTGCTTTTATCCAGTGTGCAGAGATTTGGATGTATTTGGATATAGGGCATAAAATTCGCTCGACAAAGGAAATCACTTCGTAGAATCTGTGTTAGCGGTTACAATGTTGGTTCTTTAAGCATGGATCCGATATTGGAGAATATCGACAATGTATTAGAATGCAGCTAACATTGTCGGTCGAAGTGTCAACTATTTTCTTTTTCAATGTAAGATTATTTAACCTGAAAATTGGGTCTGGTTTGGGCACGCTCGACCATGTTGCAAATTGTGGTGACATATTAATTAACATTATACCAATTGTTACCTGAGGACTAAGTTGCAACGAGTCGGTTAAGTTATTCCCTTTAAAAATCCGTTTCTAAAAATGCAACAAACCAAGCTTTGAAATACGAAGTGCAGTAAGAATGCCTCGGTTAAATCGGCGACACGCCACGGGTTTATAACGTGCAGATAAATGCGGTTGGCTGATAGATGGCGGTAGTGCGCTCGCGTGTTTCGCGCGCGTTTGTCAAGCGAAGATAAGCAGCGACTGCGGATCGTGAATAAGCGCAATAGAGCTGTATCAGCTCCGGCGCGGGTCGACTTCGCTTTGTGGAGTTACTATTATGTCGTGGTGAACAGTATTACAAGGGAAATATGCACTGAATACGTAACTTCTTGCTAGATCGAGCCTTGTGTTGCCTATTTGACCTTTTGCCGGCATACTTTTTTTTAATAGGTATTATTTATTTGCACAGATTCTTTGATTCTTGATAGTGTGCATTTGTTAAGAAAGACAGGCAACTACTGAATATATGTATAGCGATAAGGCATATTATGATGATTTTTTAAATATATTTTTAACAATATTAATCTTTAAAACTTACCGAACTTGCGGTAATAAGTTTTGTTGCGTGCAAAACAGACAGCGAAATCAGATGTTTAAAAAATCTAGATAGAGTTAGGTGCGATAACGGTTTCTTGATAGATTTAAAGATAAGCAACGGCTATTAACCATAAGCGATGAATTAGTGACTTTGCATTATATTCCTTCGTAGGTACTAATTGTAAGTTGAGCTCAGGAACGTAATTTGTATTGTTTGTGTTTCCTTAATCTTATTGGAGTTTTAGTAGTCAACTCATTGTACATATGTACTTAAAAAATTATTAACGTAAGTTACGTTATATTTACCAATTTAGAGTTGATATCATTGACATTCTACAACATTTTGACAGCCGAAAGAAACAAGATACGAAATCAGATATCCGAAGTAATCTTGCTAAAGTTAGGTGCATATAATAAAGGTTTCTTGATAGATGTTATAAGCAAAGTTCGCGTGTTTGCGAACCAAAAAGATAAGTAACTGCTGTGGATCGTAAATAAGTGCTGAATTAGTGACTGTGCATTGTATTCCTTCGTAGGTACTAAGTCGAGCTCAGGATGTTTACGCTGAATGAAATTCCATTCGTGGGGAACGTAAATTGTATCATTTGTGCTTCTTAAGCTAATTGAAGTTTTAGTAGCAAAGTTAGTATACTTGTGTACTTAAATAATTTTGTTAAGTTTGGTTTCATTTACATAATAGTCATTGTAGTTTTATTTTCTTGTCAGCGGGGTTTTGCTATCTTGTATCCACGTATTATAAATGCATTATAATGTATAAGTCTTGTATTATTGGCCAAAAGAAAAACACAGGGGAAACGAAAATAATAATAAAGCCAAATCATAATGACTAATGAGCTTTTTGTCTCGTTTCATTTCGAACAGGCTTACTCATATAACGCACTTTTAACGCACACTAAGCGCATTGTAACTTTACATTCCATACAGTTTACATACCCACTAGCATAATTAGCGAATTTTTTTTACATTGTTAGGCATAATCGGAAACTGCATTCACATAATTTTTATAGTTATACTACAGCAGCTATTATGTATATTTATTATTTCTATTGTGCGTTAATATGTAATTGTAAAATAATAATTATATGTTAAAGTAAGGAGGATTTTAAAAATATTTAAAAAGTAGGATTTTTCCAGAAAAATAAGTGAAATATAAGTCGTACTGGCTGAGCTGAGGTTTCGCGCTAACTAGGAAAACTTCTTTGCATTTTCCAAAAATAAAAGAATCGGATTCTTTAGCACGACCTCGAGTCACACTCGGTTGTGATATTTGTTTTACTTTAGTATGACGACGACGTATGAAATACGACGAAAAAGGTTTTTTTTATGATTTTGAGATAGCAAACGAGTCGAGCCGACTGCATGGCCTGATGCTATGTGGTCACAACCGCACATGGGCATCTGTGGTTAACCTACGACAGGAACGAAACAGGACGACACGTTCATATATTTTAAAGACAATAGAGTGAAAAGCATGTATTAGCTATGCTATTAGTGTTGCAGTTTAATTAAGATCAAATTAGATACTTTAATACACCAAATTCAACGGATTTTCGAAAAAAAATTCTTTACAATGTACGCGCGTGGAGGACAGAAGTTGGGAATATTTTTGTTGTTGTAATATGCCATCTCTAGTAAAAAACCCTTTAATATATCTGAACTAAACTCAATCAAACTTTTAACGCTGGGTAAAAACCTTTTAACCATAAAAGCTTTGGGTGAAAGCTCTAAATTTATTTTGAACTTTTAAAGTTTAATACAATCCTGATGACAAAGTTAATTAAAAATTAATACTAATGGGTTATTTAGGGTGTGAGGGATAGGCTTCGCTCGCGTTTTATTTTTCTATTCTTCGCATTAAAAATATTGGTTTAATTTTTTCTTCAATTTTGTGGTAGCAAACGAGCATCCGTTCCACCTGATAGTAAGTGCCACTCATAGATGTCTGCAGTCAACCTAAGACATAAAGATTGAAATTCTTTCTTAGTCAACTATAACTAACAACCTAACCTTGAGGACTAAGCTAAAACGTCTCGGACCAGAACCAGAACCAGAACCAGAACACAGCAGCACGAACACTGTTGTTATAAGACAGAAATAGGCGTAGCGATGGTGCCCCCGGAGTCGAACCGTAAAAAGTTCTACCACCTTCTAAATGTATTAAATGCATTTGCGTTTAGAAGCACATTCTCCTTTCACCTTCTTATTGCCTTATTTGAGGTGTACTTAACGGCATTTAATACAAAAAAAAAACATTACGTCACAAGAGAAGAGTATTTTTTCCTAAAATTGGACGAAAATGTGTTTTACAATATTCAGCTCTTTTATGTTGGCAAGAAAACAAAATCGCGGCACATCCATGCAACAGGTTCATAATATTACGATATGAAATTTAATGTGCAAAGGAGGTGCCAACTTTGTTATGAGGCCTCTTGCTCCGAGTTATCTTCGTAGTGCCTATGATGAATGGCCTTTATAGGAAACGACTACGACGTATCGTGTCGTGGATCAGTAAACACAAGAGTAAGAAACTAAACCTCAAAATTCTAAAATTGAAAAACGGTGCAGTTTGAGAATGTGAAAGACTCCAGTGGACGGGCTATTATTAACGTTATCTTATACTACGTAATCATCTGTTTAAGTAATAAAAAACTTAATGTTGATAGTCTTTAATCGTTTTAAGATTTTGTAAATTGTTGAATTCATGAATTTCCTCAATAAACGGGCAAATAGATAGACAATCATTTTTGTTTGTATTCGAATAACACTTTAAAATAAATAAAAAAAAAACAAAAAGTATTAAAATTTGCAAATTATCTTTGTTTTATTACGACTGAGAGTCATAAATAATCGTTGTCGTGATAACTAAACACAATCTTTGCTTATCGGAAGGCAAACTTCCATTAATGAAGCCGACAAAGTTACCTTCGCGAACTTGTTTTGCTGTAAAACAATTTTATTAACGTAACCAACTTTTGCATTAACTTTTGTTCTTCCAAATAATTTTGTTTGAAATGATTTCCTTCATTATTACTTTGTAAACCGGATTTTAAGTCCAGTACACAATGAGCTAACTAAAACGATTCAAGTATATATGTATAAAGACGATTTTATTGTTGGATTTTAGTTTTAGTGTAGTACTAAGAGTGATTTTAGTGTCAACTTGATGATGTGCGCGCGTGTGTGTGTGTGTGTTTAAGTGCGTGCGTATGTACGTACGTGCGTGCGTGCGTGCCCTAGCTTGAAGGCGTTCCGGCTTGTCCACTGGGCTAGTGCTGCTACCATTGTTATCCTCAAAAATTTTTAATCCTGTGTGGGCTTCATATTTATAAAGGACAGTTTCTTTTGTCAGGAAAATTAACGGATACCCTTGCGCCACGAGGGCCGATGGCGGGTTATGAGGGAGTTTAATCCAGTAAAAATCTGACGGCGAAGAACATCGTCAGGATTTTAGTCGAACGTTCTTCCTTCTCGCCAATAATGGATGGAGCCAAGAGAATACAAAAGCATTGACAATATTTCCATTATAAGGTACAGTCATCACTTACCGTCAGCACTCGTCAGTTACTCGTTTGCTACCGCAGTGTGAAAAAAGTAACTCACAGTTTGCATAGAAAATTTAAAGTAATCAGAGAGAGTCCGTGAAATTTGATCTCGACGAAGGCAATCTATTCAAAAGCAAATACATCTGCACTCGCGCGCGAATTTAATATTTAAACATTATAGAATGCAACGTTAATTCGATTAAATCGGTATAAAATCTTTCTAGAATATAGTGGTTACTTATTTTTTTTGTTATTGTTAAATTTTATATTAAAAAACAAAGCTGTCTGTATGTTTGCGATTTTCTCAAAATTTACTATACGGATTTTGTTCAATCTTGTTAATGGATAGATGGAAAATAAATCCACCACCGTTGATGTTTCACCGGGTACAGACGTTCTGTATTCGCTTCTCACTTTCTATATCAATGGATTTGCCGTGCTACCGCGTGTGTCTCCCAAAGTATCTCAAGTGTACAAGAAGAAACAATTGAAGACCAGTCCCTCCGTGCCGAGTGGTTGGAGATCGGCAACAGCGTCATGCGCAATATAGAGACCATAATTCTTGTCCAGATTGACGTGAAATTCAAGGTAGGTTTCCCATACCTAT
>DWTF01000235.1:0-13787 GCA_018250225.1 Udranomia kikkawai
ACGGCGACCCCTGGACAAAGTCTGCTGCGCCGTGACATGTCGCCGCCGAGACCCTGAGACGCCGCCTTCCCTGGACGGTGACGAGCCACCCCAGTTCCGGCACGCAGTGGACGTGGCCGGCACAGCGCTTCGCCTGCTGAGGGACTCCGCTGCAGTCGCCGCGGACCACTCCTACACCTCTACCCGCCAGCACATCGACTGCCTTGGCGTTCAGACCCCGTCTGACTCTTGCGAATCAGGTCAGTATTCAAATAATTCTTTCATCTCAATGTTACAAAATTGTCTATTTATGTGGGTAACAAAGTTCGGAGAATGACCAAATTAGACCAACTTGGCTATTTATTTCTGCTATTTATTTCTGCTATAAGAAAAAAAAACTATCCAAAAATGTGTCTAAATCTTTTTTGTTTCACATAAATAATATTTTTTACGATTTTTATGCACTGTCGTCAAGAGTTCTGAATGTTCTTCACTCGATCATGTTTCTAATAACAGGTTTATGTCATAGCTCCGCTTATGAAGCACGTCGTTAAAACTTGTCGAAAATGTCAATTCAAATCTATCAGATACAGATTACCCGAACGCGTCGGAATGTTGCGTTTCCTTTCGTAATTATCATATGCGCTTATGCAATATCGGCTTGATAATATATTGGTAGATAAGATCTGTATGCGTACGGAATTTTATTAAATTGTAAAAGCGGTCGTCTAAATATTTTAAACGGTGTCTCGTTTGAAATTCAAATGGCGGATGTCAGGGACGCGTTGGCTTGGCTTATTGGAAATACGCGTTGTGGATCGACGCCGAGTGGGGTGTATCTCGCTTTTAGGATAACTTCCCCTATTTTAAAATTGCATCGTTTCATTGTAGTCCGTCGGCGTAGAGCGAGTAAAAAGGGTATCAATGTTTTCGATTGTCTATACTTGATTTATATTGACGGTGTTTGTACTTTATTCTGAGCTCTATTTCATTTTTATGCTTTAGCGTTGATTTTGTTGCGGCGTCCTTACGGGTAACAACGATTTGATGTACGCGAACGTGAACGACTTGTGTTCTGCTTTTGGATTGGATTTCATGGGCGGCAATAACTATTCAATACGATAAGTTGCATGCTTTGCTAGGAATTGATTCATAAAACTAAATCTTGATTGATGTTTTAGTAAAAACAAATTTTAATTCAAGCAGAACTTCAATCGTACAAGATTTTCCGACGCTAACGCGATCGGAAAATAAATGTCTGTTATTGCATCTAGCCACTATTGCTCGTCGATAAATTAAAAACGTGCACACGAAAACAAGATAGTGAGCCTAATTGGGGTTTAAGGAGGCGTCAAGGGGCGAGTGGGGTGCGTCGCATCACGCAGGCGTGGTGCGGAGCGCGGGAAACTGCGTATCGACCGACCTCCCCCGACCCCTGCCGTCTAGACGTACCGCCTTTCCGGAACCTTCGCCCATCGCGACCTTGAACGGCCCAACCTTCCTTAATGTCAAACACCACACCACCCATCTCACCGAATTGACACGACTAATTAAAGAAGATTAATCGCGACTAGTCAACGGTATCTGGTCCGGACGCTGCTTGTGCCAAATTTATTAGTTTTAAGTTACACTTACTTACACTTAAGGAATCGTATTTTCATTGATTAAAATTCGTGCTTATAGCATAACTCAAGGATGCTATTTTGTAGATCATCGGATGGTGTGTGACATAGGTCCACAAAGCGAACCACTAAACTTATTAGGTTCTGTTAAACAAATTCCAGTGGCTTCGTCTAATGTCAATTTGACATCAAATCTAACACCAATTGTCTTCTCCTGGAGCAAACATTTAGGACACTAACATCAAAATCGTATTTTAAGATGGCGCCAATTTGCGGAAAACACCCAAACACTAGCCCACGAACTTAGCAGGGACCGTCGCAGGATCCTACACCTGCGCGACCTCTAAAGGTTAGGTTAGGGTCGCTAAGGTCGGCCAGAACGTTGAGTCGTCGACCGAAACGTCCCGACATTGTCGCATCCTCCGCAAATCGCTTCCCTCGACAGGGTTAACATCCTTACCGTCTGGACGCCTATTAACGGGATGAATATGGACCTCGCGTATCGATAGGACGACGAATCTATCATTGCTTTAATTCGATGAATCAGGACCACGGATCACGGCACTTAATTAGAATCGGTTTCGTTTCGAGTAGGTACTGATTTGCTACGGTAGTTTATGTACGTTATTGCGGTTTGCAAGCGAATTATATATAAAAATCGTCAAAATGAGTTTCGACTTTATTACCATTTTTAAAGACACGAATCCTATGTTCTAATATCGGGCAAAATAAAACAATCTGAGTGTTACCGGGTTACACGAATCTAATGCATTAACTAACACAAAAAAGGTCAACATACATTATTTATTAATAGCATTATTTGCATAGCGTAATTAAATCGCGCTCGACCTTTTTAAAGGCAGATACTGAATGCGGTGATACAATGTATTGTCATTATCACTTTGCACTTTATCGGTGATAGTGTGTAAGGTCGCGTTGGGCATGTGTATGCGAATGTTTACGTTTGAGCGTCAAATAAACAGAGCAGTGTTTGTTTAATCAACATATCATTGACCCACTGCTGGGCGTCTACTCCCATGGCAATTTGTTGAACAGTAAGTGCGTCGTTTATTACCTACTATAGCTGATTCGCGTCCGTGCAAAATTAAATTTGTTCATTCGTCACACCGTATACATAGGTTTTCTATATTAGAAAGTAGTTTCATATAGCTAATTTTGTTAGTCAGATCAAATATTTTACTTATACGATTTGAACTAAGCTGGGTCTTAGTTATTGTATGAATATCTCTATTCGTATATAGAATTCTTATTTTTTTTATATTTTGTGGCCTTTTTGCATAAACCAAAACGGAAATACTTTCGGAAGCAAAATTAGGAAAACTAATTCATGTACGCCCTAAGTCCTTGACTAAAGTATGCAGCTAAGTGAATACAAAATTACACGTTATAAATAAATCAAGGCTTGCGCTCGGTCGTCTATGCCGTTACTCTTACTAGTGTAAGAATGCAACGGAACGAAATGGAATCTCATTGAAGTGAGCCACTCCACCGGACCGGTTCGGACGCACTTCTGCGTCTAGCCGGATGACAATTTGATAGACAGCTCGGACTTGGAAACATCGATTAAGGCATGTAGATTTTATCGGCTTTTTTTCAACCATCAATATGCGTAGTGAAGGGCTTTTAAACTCAAACCTGTTTTTGACGTCAATTCGATGAACGGGTCGTGTTTCGTTTAGTTCGTCCGAGGAAAGTTGCGGCATGCTTTATAAAACTCGCTACTAGAGGTCGTATCTCCTCATTATAAAGTCTCATACTGACTTGCGTATGATGAATAAATAATACTTTAACAGTTCAGCGAAAACAATTTGGAATAACATTTAGACATCACATTAGTGAAAACGAATATAACTTATTCAAAAAAGTATTCAACAGATAGCGTTATATTCCCAGATATGCATGAAATGCTGCTATAGAAAACCCTACCTCCTATACTTACTATGATTGACGTGGCTCATCACTGAAGTGCGCGCGAATTTTTTTACAACGCATGCGCCTTATCGCGGCTTACGTACGCTAACCTACGCAACACTACGTTCGGTTGTCACATTTTCGCGCCAATTTGCCCCGGTGTGTTGCCGCCATGATTTACTTTTATCTTTTTACAGTGTTCTATTTATTTACGGCGGGCAACGTTACATATCTGCTCCAGATAATAAATCATGTTTATTATCTAGTACGGAACGTCTTGAACGGGCGCATCCGACTATTGTTTGAGTTACTAGTTTTTATGTTCCCTTTTATTGAAACGCGTAAAATAAACGTAGCATTCCGATTTCGCAATGCCCGTAAATATTGCCATGCGGTAATATTAGTGTATGGCAGCTATTTTTATTCCTTAAGCATTCGAATTGATTCAAAAATGGAAATTTTATTTAAATACTAGAACATTATGAATAACCTGTTAAATAAATCATATAGGTTATCCGTAATTGATGTCCCTGGAGGATTGACAATTGAAAGCGGCCTCTCTATATTTGTGTATCTATGTCAGATAACCGCTCTAAATACTCGTAGGTGCTTTTGACCTGGGCATTATCTTGACGGATTGCGCGTTTGAAATCGTGATTTATATTCGTATTCTCGGCCCCGTTAAGTAGGTGACTTACTAAGACTGCTAGGTTGAATGAATTGTGGGCCCTTAAGGGCAATTCAGGGCATTAGATCCGGTTTTGCAGCTTGTCCGAAACGCTATCGATCAGTTGACCAGGGCCTCGCACATTCCTTACGTTGAAGTTTTAGTTAGACTTTCTGAAGGTTCGCTAAAGCCCTAAATCTAAGATAAGGAAAATAGGACATCCTTTTAATCGATGTACCTAATTTAGATTTCAGCATTTTTTTTCATGGTCTATTTTTGTATCTCAAAGTAAAGATCATGTTTTAATTCCATTCTCGTTAGTAATGTTAAAACACTTTCGCGTGCACAAATATTTGATTTGTATAAATTATCTTTACATCGTGTCATATTTGCCATGGTAAGTCATAACGCGGTTTGCAAGCGTATTTCATATAAGCATTCAAAAATATACTTTTTGTTAGGCCGTCCATGAGAATCAGTACACAAATACGTTGAGTGGTTCTCATAAGCTACAAAAGTAAAATAAATAGTTTTCTCCTTGTTTTGGTATTTAATAAAGGTTAAGTTATAATACGGGTTTGGTTAAGGATTCAGTAAGTAAGTAAGCCGAGTTACTAACCGTAGTAAACGGCGCAGGCGCGTAGTTAAAGCAATTTACGCGGTTCCATTCGGTACTTCAAGTTGCGACCTAAATATTGCGGTGCACTAGTTCGAACCTAGCCTAGGTTATGCACTCACTAATGCCTGTCACATGTTACGATCTAGATTTAATATATGGGTTCAGATTAACTCTAACGAGTCAAACGACCGGCCGCTTGGATTGTTACTTGACTACGTTATCACACGAAAGAGTCTAATCTTGTCTATTTTCGGTTTTAAAATACTGATGATTGCGGGATTATTTTAATCTCTCAAACTCCAATACTGGACGGCAACTTTAGTTTAACTACTTGAATAATTTGAGTTACTTAACATATTTTACTACTGTAATTAGAAAAAAAAGCAATTCATACTTCAATTTATTATCAACATATTCAAGACATTTCAAAAGGCGAAATCGGTACGACTCCTCAGTATTGTGACACGAAAAACTAATTTCGATTTATTTTATCGCATTCCGACTGATAACGCTCACAGTTGTCTTGCAGATTTCATCATCATTATCAATCTTTTGGGCTTTTTACACGGTTTCACGTATCAGTCGTTTCAATGATTCACATTCAAGCGTCTATTTTCCGTTTGCAACCGTCCCTAATGTTATGCAAAGACTAGCCCGTTTTTATCTTGAAATTCCTCTCCATTCAGATCCATCAGTTGCTATCAGAACTGTACTCTCGGGTTGAAATAGGTCAGTGAGCAATCTCAGTTGTTTACATAATACGTGTTTTGTTTTATTTAAAAACAAAGCTCGGCCAGTGCTGTAATGAATCGCCTTTTTGGCCTCCCTGTGGCCTTCGTGAATCAACTATCAATGCCGATAACGCTATAACAACGTGTCACACTAACATAAATTTGTATTGTCTTATCACGAAAAAGTCTTATGTGTGTTGACGACTGATAAAACTCAACTCGGCAACAAGATAATTTTCATAGTCACCTTGATCTTACCGATCCGTCTTTAAAATATCAAATCGCAATATTATTCAAATGTGTTGAATTTTCATCGTACTTTAATATATTTCGTCTGGCGTCCTTGCCGATAATATTCCGTTGGAATTTGGACCTAACTCAATGAAGTGTCGATATTTAATTTTTTTCTAGGTAGTGCCCTAAGCTTCTTCAAGTTTAAATCAACATTTATATAAACTTTTCACCTCTACCCGTAATTCTGTTAAAATTGGTTAAACTTTTTTTCTATGTAGAATTAAACAAAATATTTTAGGACTACAATAGACATTATATTCTTACTTTTGGAATCATAAGAACACGGTTGTCATTCAATAATATTTTAACGGTTGATGTTTTAAGTAACTTTAACATATAACAGTTAAATTTAAAGCGACTTCCATTAATTCATTCCATTCCATTACTTAATCGATTTAGCTACTAGAATGATAAGCACAGACGGGCAAAATGAATTCCATACCTGCTTTAACTGCGCTATTAAAATACGTTTTTACGCTGAAATTACAGACAGACACTTCGATTTTTTATACATATATTAATATAGATGTTGCGTGTTCAGTGTAAACCGGTTATACTACAAAGTTGTGTCCACTGTATATTAAATAAGAATATTTCTGGTTATTCCACAAATTGCGACGGGTGTGGCGTGAGATACCGGCCGATATAACCTAAGATACCGGCCGACTTACGAGTAACCGGCCGATATACCCAATTATTGACGTAACAATACCTGTTTCTACCGGAAATGTTACCGAAAGGTTAAGATGAGCTCTATTGGTTTTGGCATTCACGATTTCGGAATTTCGACATTTCTACCAAGTCTTTGTATTCTAATAGTGAACTTGGAATATAAATGGTTACGCTTCTGTTATGCATGCGGTTTTCGTAGTAGTTTTTAGATGTCTGGACCATTCCAGTAAATATTTAACAGAATGACGTGAGCTTCCAACAATAAATAGCTACAACTTCAAAACAAGCTATGGAACCAACTGGATAGGAACCTGAACATGACTGAAAGGGCATGCCAACGATTCGTAAAACGAAACATTCCATCGTTCCAAAACCCCGTAGGTACTTTATTAATACTCGATTGTCCAATCGTGGGATGGCAGTTCCCGCGCGCGCCCATGAACTTCCGCGCGAACCTCGCCAAGGCCGCGGCTCGATCGATCCGCCATGATACCCGCCATAAATTACCACCGCCTGTTTTAGCGAACACCCAGCCTCGAGTGGCCACCACGGGCCAGATGACCGACTTTTCTCGGTTGCGTAATAGCCAGAAATACGCCGTGTGTAGGCTGCGATAGAATTATTCGTCTGTTGCTACTACTATACCAACTTACGTAGAGATCAGATGAGACGAATACTCGTATATCAGACAAGAGATTCGTCTTAACACATTAATGTTATTTCCACTAAATGACTTCACATACTTAAAATCACTTTAACACAATTCATAGATCTTATTTGGGTGGGGTTGATAAGATTGTTAGAAAATCATTAATAGTAAATGTAATTGAATAAAATTTTAATTAATCATATGATAAAAGAAAATTAAGGTTTACATTTGTTTCGTGGGATAATAAGAAAGTTTACGATAAGAATTATGAGCAGCGACTATGGCTGTTAGTGCCCAAACTAATTAGCATTGGACATAGTCTTTCTGAGATACATTGCGTATACAGGGCGTTACAGAATTATGAATGTTTTTCTTTAGTTAAAGTTGTTAACAAGTATGAAACCATCGGTTAGAATACCACTCGTAATCATTGTTTATCATTTTTTGGTAAGAATAGGGGCTTTCTTGATGTTCCATTAATTTTTACATATGATTACAATATGTGGTAGGTGTCGTACTATGAAACGATATAATGGTATCGTGATCATGTTTTTTTTAATAAAAAAAAATATATAAAAAATATGCTCACATGTTTTATCATAATTGTGCTCTGGAAATTCCCGGTACTTCTAAATTTCATAAAACTACATATCCAAGCACTTTGGATTGAAGGAAGATTTCCCCAACAAAAAAGTAATGGGGCAAGCAGCCTGTATAGGATAGCGTGAGCGGCATACACGTCACGATAATTTTTAATTATCGCGCTCAAATGCCAGTGAACTTGGCCTCGGAGCGTGCCCGGCGGAGCGTGCTCGGCCCCCGCCGCAGCAGGTCACACCTGACGACATCAAACTCTCCACAATTGAATCCGTCAAACCCATGACACGTCACTTAACGCCTGTCATCCGATCCCGAAATCGTGACAACTCTGAAAAGCACAGTCGAAGAATCCTGACACCTGCCTAATCTCCGCCGGAAACCTTTAATTTAATTGCTGTCGAAGGAAAACTCCGTCCGACAACTATGTACTTGAAATTTCCTTGTTCGAACTGCAGCCACTCACTTGAAGTCGAGCGTTTAATGGCCTCTTATATTGTAAGGGGATTTTACCCATTAAAAGTCTGCCGAAACGAATGTTGAGCCGATCTCTTGGCCGCTTAATTAAACAATCCGTGGAGATTGCCAACTTTCCCTCGCGACGTTTCCTAGACAGATATAATACGAGGCAAATCAAGGGAGTCTCGAGATCGCTAATGTTCGTGCAAATGTTTTATTAAATGTTACAGGCAACACGATTAGTACGGTAGAGTTCCAATTTCAACGGACCGCAAAACCTTAAAATATCGATATGAAACGATGATTGGATAGCAAGCTCGTTGCAAAAGTCGCTCACATGTATGTTCCTTTCGCAATGAATTACTAAAGGGTTTTTCTGTGTCTGAGTTCCAAGACACTTTCGTTCTACTAGCTTTCTACCGCGCCCATAATTAGGTTCACTTTGTTTGCAAACAACATTACGTTCTTATGTGCGGAATTGTACAAGTTATATGTAGCGACTAATCTAAATTTATCGAATAGATCAAAACCTGACGTTTATAGTCGCACATCTGCGATGTCTGCCTTAAAAAGCTAACCAATTCACTTCGCGAATCTATGAATCACTGCGTTTCTCACGGTGAGACGTAGACAGTACCTAGAATTGTGACTAATCACGTCTCGAGAGCGAGCTGACGTTCAGATGCACGTTCAGCTGATTGTGTTTATCAATATACATAACACCGTTTATTTACTTTTCGCTCCACGTTGCTCATTAAAGGTAGGCTAGTCGGCGTTCCATCGGCTGGATACGGACGGTAACTTTATTTTTAAACCTCCGGAGTCTTCACAAAGACTGCAAGACGTTCGCCTCGGAGAGAGCTGGCAGTTTTTGCGTCCGTATACCGGTCGGTCCGTCGGACAATAAAAAGCGGATTATCTCTAGTAACGCTTAAAATTGGAATGGCGGCGGATCTGAGAATCGTGTCTCGAGTGCTGTCGATATAATAGATATGCACTAGACCGGAGACCGTCGGCGCACCGCGACAATACCGGGCATATCGCTTACACGCAGACTTGAAACAAATACTCTCGGGCGACCGTTAATCGCGTCGGCGCCAGGGAAAGAGAAAATCGCCGAGTGAAAATCGACCCTCTGTACAATGAATCCACCACGCCTACATTTAGACGTCATGTGAGCCATGTTTGACGACAGGCGCCGATACGCAGAACAGAATTAGATCGACGCGCTGCTACGATAAGCGGCCGAGAAACTATGCGGAAATCAAATAAAAAGATTTCGTCTGTGTGTAAATTTATCGTCGCTTCAAGCGATAGTGCGATACGCGTTTTTTTTTCTAAAACGTAGTCGTAGATTACTTGGGCGTCCCTGAATCACAGCGTTTCGCAATCAACCAGCTGCCCACGTAACTAGTTTCTATTTCCAGTGCCTAGGATGTAATCGGAAATTCTCGCCTCGACCAGTGGGTACGCGTTCTAATGGCGCATGCGCTAAGTCGAGCCGGTCGCCTTTAATCACAATGTACCGCTGACATAATTATTTGTTGGTGTAACCAGATAGTGCGGTCGCATGCGGTGATTTCCGCGAACCATGCGCCGGGAGTAAACGTGATACGGGCGACTACTCATTGCACATCCGTAGTCAAACACGCTCGCGAACTCGACGTCGCATACCTACCTCTCATTCATAGATATACCTACTATGTAGTTTTATGTCGCCCTCGGCAATCTTTCCGCTACATTGCAATTGCTTCGCAGGAATTCAGGCCATTTCCGTTCGATTTGAATTACGCGAAAATGTTTAAGACTAATGCCCTAGATAGTTTACTTTTAGACTTAAGAAGCATTATATCCTGCTCATTTGGGAGCCCTGCGCCATATGGCCTTGGTTCTAGAAAAAGCAGGTACATTATATCAGAGAGACGCCCGTGTTGAGGTAGTCACTTTTGACGCCACCAACTCCGTACGTCTTTCACATTTTCTCTAAAAACATTTAAGAGCCCTCATAGTTTCTTATGGAGTCGTTTCGTCTTTTTACATACCTAGTAACCAGTGAACCTTGGTGATTCTGGTTTTGTAGGAATGATACCGGTCGGACGGGCTCGGTGGCAACGCTAAATTAAGTTTTATTTCTTGACGTGAGTCGAATTGTTGGCATCGAAATCGTCACTCGCAGGTAATTCAAGGTAGAACGAGTGCGTAGTACTGCGTAGCAGCGTTGCCGGAAAGCGTGGTCACCGGTTGATAACCCGGCGTCCATTGAGTGCGGACGCTGCGGCAAAGCCGCGCACGCGCTCTCGTTTTGGCGCGAATAGCCGTGACGTCAGGCGTCTGGATCGATGTCGACAGACGCTGCGGTAGTACGACGGGGTCGACGCCCTCCCCCCTCCGCTACCCACCCCCTCCCACCTGACTACTGCAGTCGCATCCCGGCTCGGCTACACCTAGTCCCGTACTTGTACTTATGTACGATGCTATGACAATCGCCCGCCTTTTATGGTGATGCGAACGTAATGAACGCTCTATGAATGAAAGTATGCGAGGAATGAAACGGTAAATGCGGGCTTTATTTGCAAACCGATAAATTTACAGTAAAATTGTTCTATATTTGTTAAGTATTTATACGCCACTTTGCATAAACATGCATAACGAGAAATGTGTTTATGGCGAATGGAAACTATTTTAAAACGTTTTGCCATATTCAACTTACATTTCCGTAATTAGTCTAAATGTTTTCTCCATTGTTGCAGAGGAGGAAATCGACGTGGTATCTGTCGGCACGACACAGCAACCCACATTGGCTTCTACGTCGCAAGTTCGCGTCGACTCCTTCCCACGGACGCCTTCAGTGCAGGAACGGCATCACATACAGCGCACAGTGGAATCGGCGATCACGCCTCGGCCGGTCGCCAGGAAGCGCCTCATACCACCATCGGGCATGTCTACAGCCTCCGTCCCCCGTCGGCGGACACGGGGTCCGGGGCGGCGAGGACGCTCAAACACCGACACTGATTCCGAAGCCGAATCCCCCGAAATCGAGCGACGCTCAATACACAACGACATGGAACGCTTGAGACGGATCGGCCTTAAAAACTTGTTCGACGAACTCAAGAAGCAGATACCGGCAACTAAGGACAAGGAACGCGCACCCAAAGTAGTTATACTTCGCGAAGCGGCCGCCCTGTGCCGGAAACTTAGAGCGGAAGAGATCGAGAGGGAATACCTGAAGAAACAACAGAACAAACTTGTAACCAAGTTGAAAAAGCTCCGCACTATGCTTTCGGCGCGCTACCGACCGTATTGAGCACTCTATCTGCTCGCTTGGTAGTTCTGTTCCATGAGAACCAGTCCTCCTCGTGACACTTCGGACTGGTAAATTAATCTAGCTCGCGAACCTCACGTGTTCGAACTGTCTTGTTACCGGTGACCGAAATCTCCGTTTTCAAACAATTGCATCCAATGCCTTCGAGAAAGTCCTGAAGTATATGGATATGATATCTAATTAAATATCAGCTTTTACGGCTTACTCTGCTTCTGTAGAAACGCGTAGTAATGATTGCAAAGTAATAACTGCGGGTATGTTTTGCTCAAAAGATATTTTGCAGTGCCAAAGTGAGCCATAAAACTGTCCGACGATGAATTCTAAGTCTTCAGTAAAATACCTTTATAGCTACAGACTGCTGCGTAAACTTGTAGACTGGTTTTTACCTCTAAAATGTTTTTGAAATTGAATGTAATACATATTCATAGTTGACATAGCACATTACCTCCTCCCTGAACGATCAAAGATGAAATGTGTTGGTTGTGTTCGAAACGGCCATGAAAAGATTTTATACTGGACACGTCTGTAAAATCGTGGATTGTTGATACGACTCGCATGGGTTTGTTGTAAATAAGAGTAGAAGAGTGACGATAGTCTTGAATTTATTAGTTATGCTGGTAGACGTTGTTTGCTTTACGGAAAGTTCTGGGGGGCCTGGCCACTATATATGTTTTCGGCCCGGTTCGTAGGATTTTCTACTTCATCCCCCCTCCCGACGAGTGGCGAGAGGGGGGCGGTGATATCAATATTGTTTTAAATTGATATTATTAAGTCTACACTAAGGTTAGTTCGCTTACGGTTTTATAGTGTTTTGTTATTTTGTAAATTTTAACACTTTTAATGTTTTTTTAATATATTAGTCACGCAATTAACTCCGAATCACTATTTTAACAAACGATGGGAATTATTATTGGGCCATATAAACCGATCAAATCGCTTGTTCCGATGTATGTAATTTGCACTGATTTGAAATGCATTTGGAAATATTGACTAATAATATAAACATAATATTGTATGTAGTATCAAAGAACGTGCGAGTTTAATCGCTTTATTGTTTGTCGGTAATTCATGTTCGCAACGACTTCAATAAATGAAAGTGATTTTAGCCGGCGCGATTGACATAACATATAGCACTTAATATTAGCTTGTATGTATATTATAATCACTTCAGTAGGTGTATTCGGAATATTTATGTTAATCGTATGTCGATTGTAATAAAATGGACGCAATAATAATATTACGTGTTATATATAATATATGTGCGAAAAATAGTGCAGTTGATTTTAATACAGTGAAAATAATAATCTCAGTGGCTAGAGTCCGTGATGTAACTGTGTATTTTGATAAAAACATCAAAACCTACGGTCTCAGAATTCGAAATGGATTCTGGCATAAAAGTAACCACAAAATAGTTCCTCATAGTACCTACTAATAGAAAATTTGCATTTTCTTTATTATTATATGATATTTTATTACAGTAAGCTAGTTTATTCGCGTTAGTTACGGTTTAATCGAAAATAAACGAAGTCTGGTTATGAGAGCGTCAGTGTAAAGCAGTATTGTGTATTGCTATAGTTCGTCCGGATATTCCAGCGACCGAAACATTTTATCGCATTTGATACTTTTGAATAATCATGTATGTACATGTACTCACAAATATTTTTACAACCCGTTAAATTTCATGAACATTTTGCTACAGACATTATATTTTTTCACACGTGTTTAATAAGACACATGAGTTAATTAATTAAAACCGGAAAGAAGAGTACAACACTACAGAACGATAAAAAAAAATAAACTAAGCATTAGTGTCTGTCAAATTAGTCGCTGTGTTTTGAAGGGCGGACTATGCGCGTTCTTTTTACCCAGTCTTTCAACACAAGGTTGATGTTTTATCATACACATGGTCAGCAGATTAGTACGAAGGCTTTAATTGTGTGCGGAATGTGCCTTGCTATGTACATATACATACATATAGATAATATTAGGTTTATACTCGAATTAGTTGCAAAAAAATATTTTTTTGTGAGAAATATTATGTAGGGATATAGCGTTGTTCTTATAAGTAGTTTTACACGACGAAGTTTATAGTTATCGTGTTAAAGATTTGCAGTTTATCTTCCATTAGACGTAAAGTGTACATAATAGGGAATAGAGCATAGACGTACGGTCTTTTTTATAAACGAGTTTTTTTTTCTAGTAATTGTTTAATTTTCTTAACTGGAGAGTTACGAATTCTCGAAT
>DWTF01000236.1:0-13783 GCA_018250225.1 Udranomia kikkawai
TATTTAAAATAAAACCTCTAATGCCTGAGTAGGACTCCAGAATACGAGAATTTTATCTGTCGTCGAGATTGTGTCTGTCGAGAGTCTGTTCTCTATGGTATAAGTGAGATGTCATGAGTGTTTATTTTGAACAAAAGTAGAAATTGTTTTGTAGAACAATAGATTCCATCTTGGTTCAGAACGTATATTGTGGTGATCTGACTCAACATTACTCTTGCTATTGCATTGGATCAAGCCTTTTATAATAAAGTAACTGATAAATAATATTAATATATAAGCACGTAAAGACATCATTTCAGATTATCTGTATCTATTACAGTTATTATGTGTATCTGTGACAAAAACAAAAACAATATTTGTGTCAAGTCTCTCACTGTCTCTAAATTTATCAATTTTATTATGAATGTCACGCGATTTTTTTGTCAATTTGTAATCTTCACGCGATCGCAATTATTTTATTTGTTAAAATTAGATTGATTTGAAATATTTTCACCTCGATTTTTATTTGTTTTTATTCGCGTCAATAATTTTAGTCCCGCGTAATCAGAATCATTGTTACCAATGAACAAACAATCGTTTGTTTTTATAGCTTGATATAGATGCACCATTTTATCTTCTGAACTTATTGTATTACTTTACAAACCCGTTTCCCTTTCTACTTTCCCCTATAATATCAACAACAGCACTTTGAAATTCCGAATAACCGAACTACTGTACTTACAAAATCCCACTACCTATTTTATTAAATTTGATTAATGTTTTTCTTCGAAAAAAAAGTCGTTTTTTTACAAGAAAGGCTCTCAACAGCACTGGATAATTTCTTTCCATATAATATCAACAACAGTGTTGTTCAATTCCGAATAACCGACCTACTGCACTTACAAAATCCCACTATCTATTTTATTAAATTTGATTAATGATTTTCTTCGAAAAAATCTTAATAAACCGAACGAATAACCGACCTACTTACTTCATCCTTCTTCGACCGACGTACTTCATCCCTCTACCTATGTTATTAAATTTGATTAATGTTTTTCTTCGAAAAAGTCGTTTTTTTTTTACAAGAAAGGCTCTCAAGAACACTGGACAATGCCTTCCCCTATAATATCAACAACACTGGATAATTTCTTCCCCTATAATATCAACATCAGCACTACTGCACTTACAAAATCCCAATTTTATTAAATTTGATTAATGTTTTTCTTCGAAAAAGTCGCTTTTTTGTACAAAAAAAAGGCACAGAACAGCTTTGCCACCCTGCCGCTACCGCACGGTGGTGGAGTCATTAAAATCGCATAAATAAGGCCCAGAACCGAGGCGCGACCCGATAGACATCTGTTCGACATTCTGCCCTTGTAAAAATAAATGCGACATGTTCGTAAGGACTATTAATCGGATAGACACGGCAGGTTTTGAACGTGTGTATTTTTTTACTGTTTTTTTTAATCTCCTATGTTATGTAATAGTGTATTAGAGTGAAGACTGTTAGTTGTTACAAAAAAAACATACTAATCTTTTAAAAAATATATGTGTCGTGTATGAAGTAGTGTAAAAGTCAAAATATAAAATTACTTGTTATTTTTTTATTGTACCATATTTTTTGTAATTCTAACCAATTTTTCATTTAAATTTGGTATACATAGCTTTTATACATTTTATATTTCCTAAATTAATCATTTTCATAACAGTCATGTAGAAAATTGTAGCAAAGTAAAAAAAAATATCTTATAACGTAGGGTTTCATATTTTTCCTACTTTCCACTTCATTTGCTCTAGATCATCTTCACTAGTTTCCAGGTAACATTTTTTCTCTTTTCTTTCAAATAGTTCTCCGGTATCTTTCCTTGCTTACTTTCAACGTAAGCTATAGTCTCAAGGCTTATTTTTTCCTCTTTCAAATAGTTCCTTGCAACTTCCCCTGTTTACGTTTAACGTAAGCTATAGTTTCCAGGTTTATTCTTTCTCTTTCCATTTTCACTTTCAACGTAAGCTATAGTCTCAAGGCTTATTTTTTCCTCTTCTTTCAAATAGTTCCCTGCAACTTCCCCTATTTACGTTGAACGTAAGCTAGATGATGCGTGAACTGGCAGTCGATGTGTGCATTTGCCGCTCCGATGATCTGTTCGCTTGACGAGTTAATTTGTTTTGTATACTCGCTACTGGGCACTTCGTACCGCCTTAATTTTCCTGTCCCCGTCCCCGTCCCTGTCCCTATCCTTAGTTTTTTATTTGTTATTCCATTTACATCTAACGTTACAGGTTGCCAACCAAATGCTTAAAAGAAAGTGACATAATAAATATTTTAAACTCATTCTAATTTCAAATTTCTACACACTGCTTACTAACCTCTACTTACTAAATAGCAAGCCTCTGTGAATCAATTCAGTGTGCAACTGAACAGATTAATGCGGTTGGCTTCTGTAGTTTGTACCTTAGTAGTTTAGTAGTGTATTAGTAGTAGATAACTGACTAAACAGTTTAGACAGTCGAGAACTTTATTATCTCAGTTAGGTAGATATTACCAAGAGATTAACTAACGCCGCCAACTTATAGAAACTTATAAAATTGATCAATTTCATAAAGATTTGACACTCAAATAAATAATACCACGGTCATTAATCGAAGCCAGTTTATTAAAATGGACAATGTAACATATCTGTGAGAAGTTTCATCAAAATCGATCCAGTGGTTTCGAAGATTAGTCCGGACAAACATCGTGACACGAGATTTTATATATACGGATGATGTACGGACAAAACGTGCAAAATAGGCCCTTGGTTAAAGGCTATATTGTATTTGGAAATATTATTTTGTAATACGTAATTGATACACGATTTTTTCTTCACGATTCCAAGTCACAGTTAATTTGTGAGTTCACGTCACAGTTAATTTAGTAGAATTTATTAAGTATAAAAACGTGATGTTTTCTATTCAAAAAGAAAAGATAAAAAACTTTTAAACAGGCCGCGTGCAGAGAATTTGGCTAAATTACAATTTATTCCATTTTAAACTTTCACTTGAAATAATATTTTACAAGAAAATTAAACTAAAACCTATATAACACTTAGTTATGTTAAAACTAACCTGACTGCCACCTATATTTATAACCAATTTTAATATTTATAAGCCGGACGCAAAACCCTTCATACCTCCTTCATTAAATGACAGACTACCATAAAAATCCAGCATTAACTATAATAAGAAGATATGCAAAAAACGCTATTCTATAATAATCATACTCACTGCGAATATATTAAGTGTATTGGTGTGTTCATCTCGGCACAGCATTCAAATATGGAGCGTCTAACGCATTCCTAAGCCGTTTTCGATGTTAATTGGAGTGGTTATTAGTCCGCAAGGTGTGAAACAGCAGTTAGGATAACACTCGCATTTTATCAAAAAAGGCGCAGCAATAATACGAAAAAATAACGGGTCAGTCTGATGACGGATCAATCGATTCTCCGTTTGTGTTTGTTTAATGACGGCTTATTTATACATATAAAGTATTGTGCTTTCTAATAAATACATATATGTACCTTCTGTATTTTTATCATAATAAGCTTTCTAATATACATACATACATACATACTACATCTACGGTATTTAATCTTGTTTAACTTTTACGCACCTTGAAGGTTTGCATCTTACATTTATATTTTCGTAAAATGTGTTGTCTGTTCGACAATTTAAATTTGCTTCCATTTAAAAGCAAATAATATTCATAGGATGCACATTTATAATATTTAACTTCGAAATCTTTTTTTTCCATAACTTAAGTTAGTCTCTACTATTTTTCTCTAATTTTAAAAGCATCTAGTTAACAAATTGTGTCCAATAAAATTTTACTTAAAAACACGATTTGATATAGTATAAACTACAATGGAGTAAATAGATACAAAGTTTTTCTCAAATATAGATAAGAACAATATCTAAGTATAACCTGACAGACTGATAGACAGATTAATATGACCTAACTTACGAAAACCCACTTTACAACGCAAATTAAATTTCATCAACAATAATATTTTTTTCTAAGTTTCGTGTCATCGTAAGGCCAAGTTCACAATAGCTACGGATGCGCATAAGGCCGATGCCACACTTGAGATAAAGCGGCCATTACCGTGTGTGTCGTCCGTAACGCATTTTGTTATTAACTACAAGCACCGTAATAGTGGGAAAACGCAGTCAAATTGGTTTCGCATTCGTAAATCCGCTTCTTTTTCTGTTACGTAATCTTTATGTAGGTTTGTGTACAGTTTGTCGGATTGTAGTGTGTTGTGTTGAAAAAAGTTTGACGTAAAATTGTCTATGATTCTTTTTTTTTAACTTCTACTAAACAGGTTTGCGCACACGCTCGGTATTTTCTTAAAAAGAAAATGTGTTCATTTCGACTTTGTAAAACAAATGGCGTTAAGTAATAAAACATTTTTAGCAATAAAAAGTAGTCCCACCTACTATCAGCAATCCCAACAATGTCTACAAAATACATTGAAAAGTTATCTCACCTTTTACATTGCGTTGCCATAAAATAATGATTCTCATATTAAGTCGTACGTACGTACTCACGTTATCTCTAGCATTTACCACGCATACCTGTAACAAAGAAGTAATAAATTACTGTACATTACTCAAGCAATCAAAGTTAAACAAATAAAAAAAATGTAATTAAGTTACTGAACTGACATTTGGCGGCAAAACAGACGCCGGCCGTCATAAATTCTAGTCCAATAAAAAAGCAATTTAAAAAACATTCAAATTTGAAAAGAGAACTACTCTAAATCGTCGAACTAGGCCACCGTAACGCGGTCTCCGATGGATACAAGAATGGACTTTATGTCCATGGTAATAAATGGTACAACAAAGGGAACACGGTCCATTCCCGTTTGTCGTGTGAGCCACGGAACCGTGACGTCACCGTCCGGTAACCACGCTCGATGCACAACGTTATTTTATCGTGAGATTATCGATACTGTTTTTGAGTTTTTTTTCGCGTACATCAGTTTTATGTGAACGGTACTTGGTGTAGCAAAAATTGTAGATCGTGGCGATGCCGGCCCGTAAGTATAGGTTTTGTTGTCGGTCCATTTATAATTTATATTGTGTTATTGTGCTAATAAGGGTGTAAACGCTGACGTCTGGTCTACACTTGAATGTTCGAATTGAATCTATCTATAAATGGTTAAAACTTATTATACGCGTCCGTCTGTATAATCGCTTACTGGCATGTAACCAATCTATTGAATTATTCTGACGCGTTTTTTTATTGGAAATGTGTATTTGAAGGTAGAACAATTGGTATTTCGATACTAGAGGCACCTTTACAACATAACAACATTCCTTATAACAGCAGGGTCCTTGCTGCAGTGTTCTGGTTTGAAAGGTGTAAGTAGCTTACTACTTTAGATACTAACCGTTTCAATTTAGTCCTCAGGGGTAGCAACGAATTCGTGGTTGAGCTAAGAAAGAACTTCGATTCCGTCTTGGGTTGATTACAGTTCTTTGTCGGCAGTGAGCACTTACCATAAAGTGGACTGCATGCTCGTTTGCTATCACAATTTTATCAAAAAAATGTTCAATGCTTTATACGTTGTACACAATTTTTGGTACTATTCGTATCAAATTTGCACTTAGAACATTGTAATGTACTAGGTCTATACATTGCTATGAGTCTAATATAACCGATACATATGTTAAGTTTATACGTTCAAAACCCTATACTTGCAATATTATTGCCGATCGCTGGTCAAGTTAAAGGTATAAAGGTCAGAAGTCAATAAAAACAGGATCCCTATAATATCAAGGTGTAAAACCGGATTGTTTAAAGTATAGCGGGGAATTTAAAAAGCAAAAAATGTCACGTTTTATATGGAAATTGGGCCAATGATTTCCGGATTATCGACGCGTCTGACGGCCAGCGTGAAGCGATAAGCGATTGTTTATAGCGGACTAAAGGTCGCGGTGTTGTAAATACGGTTTTACATAATTAAATAAGTCAAATAAAAAGAATGGCTGCGTTAACGGGAAATAATACGTGTACGTAATTCAATTATTTATTAACGTAATTATTGTTGTTATCGTTAAATATTGGTACTCATTCTTAGTATTCAACTTACCTGACGATTTTATGTCTATTTGTCCTAAAGGTTGACTAGTTGAGAATTCTTGTTGCATTAGGTCTGCCTTTTGTACTTTTATTGATATTGGTATTATAAAGTTAGTTAGATTTTTGGGAAACAAATAATACCTACAAAAACTTTGAACTGAGTGTTAAGATGTTTCATCTTAACCCTCATATGTAATCACCCATCTCATATTTTGAAGGGATTTTAGCAGCGAAGATGATAAAAAATTTCATAGTTCGATTCCGGAGGCACCACTGTCATACCTTTTTCTGTTTTATAACAGCTGTGTTCTGTTTCGAAGGATGTGGTAAGGGAGATAAACTAAACTGAGGCGTTCCAGCTTAGTCCTCAGGAGTAGCAACGCATTTGTGATCAAAATGAAGAAAGGACTTCGATCCTGTCTTTAGTTGATCACGAATGACTATGAGTGGCAGGGTGTATTTACTATCAGGTGGACGGTATGCTATTCGTATTTAAATGTTATAAAAAGCTAAATAATCGCTTGTAGTAAGACAACTTACTTACGTAACCATGTATGAATATGAAAGGTAAAAGTAGCCTCAGGAAAATGTTGTTTACATATTAAAACAACTCGAGTTCAAGATTTCTGTGTATTTGAAGCAAAAAATTAATTACTATGTAGCTATAATCAATATTTTTTGTTCATTTTAGTTTTAAGCATTTTTGTGTCCTACCGTGGTGAACTAAAAATATACGCTTCTCGGATAACTTATAAGAAAAGATAAAGATACAAAATGTTTTGGTCGTATTTTTAAGTGAAATATTTTACACTAGCTTTTGAGAATCTGCTGCTTCCATTAAAAAGCAAATACAGGAGAAATCCTATAGCAATTTCGCATGTAAAAATAATTTTTTTAATCACCTTTTTTGGGATAAAAACTAGATTATATTCTTTTATAAGTCCAAAACTATCTCTATGCCAAATTTCATCGAAATAGGTTCAACGGTTTAAACGTCAAAAGATAACAGACGGAGGTACTTTTACATTTATAACATTAGTACCGATGGATTAAATACAAACTTTTTTGGCGTTGTAAAAATATTTTCTTAAAACCATTCAAAATGGCGCTGATGGTCAAATACACATTGACGTTTCCGGCAGCTAAAAAGTTGCAACGGATGTATTCGAATGGAGGTTTTGAAAAACATTCGAACAAAGGAAATAACGAATCGAGGTTATTTTTGTTACCTGTGGAAGGAAGTTTGTTTAATCTGTGATGTTATTGCATGCCAGTTTCTAAGATTCATTTTTATTATTATTTATATATTCAAATAAAATAAATTAGGCAAAAAAATCTCGTAGAAAATCTTAAAATTAAATATCAGAGGAAAAAATATATTACGCAATTGGCTTTAAGATTGTTATAAGCCGAGTCGATGGCCTGTATACAAGGATATACCTAACTAAGTAAGCATCTGATCTTTAAAAGGAATTTGCCTTATACCTACAGTAAAAATCAATTGCCTGTGAACTTTTATAAAGCACTATTACAATCTTTGTCCTCGGTTTATAACACAAGATACGTATAATTAACTTGAGAAATTCCAGCTTCATTCGTCATTCATATTTGATGTTCAATAGAACATCTAGGCTTAAATGCCCTATGCAGTATCCATCTTGCTGTATAGCCCGTTAAGGTCATGCACGATGCCCGACGCAAAACTATAATGCATAGGCTTGATGCACGTCGAAAATTATTATAAACTGACGTACGTCAACCCTATTCTCGGTCGTTCTGCAACGGGCATCGTGTATGACCTTGAATGGACGTACAGCCGGAATGGATAATGAATAGGGCGCTTTAGTCTTAAGAGTATAGATCTGCAACGTATATACAACTAGGTCTTTAAACCCGAAAAATCTCATCTCACATCATTGTCAGTATACCTACAGTATATAATGCGATAGTTCACAATAGTATCTAGTGAAGGAATAGGTAGTTGTCATCTTAGCATAGGAATGTCTGAAGATATGTCGGATCTGATAGAAGTGTTAACTTAATTATAAATAAATATTGTTTTCCTGTCAAAACCTCAAGGAAGATGATCGTAGACCACGAAGATGAGTTGTAGATAATTGAAGGTTAATGATAACCTTTTGAAGACGGGAATTACCTGTATGGTCAATGTTACTAAACAGGCCGTGTAAATAACCAGGTGGTATTACCCAGTGAGTAATAAGATAAATTATTTTGATTCAACGATAATGACCGCTGAAAGGATTCTGGAAGAGTTTCTATTCATATTTCGTTCAGGTGAAATTATTGTTATTTGGATTAAAAATAAATATAGGATTGATTGAAGAAGTGTTCTCACCACCACTACCATCTCTGATTCTTACGACTTTCGATGCAATTTCAATCATGTTTAAGAACGAATGTCTATGGCTGCAATGTCTACTTCAATACAAGATTTTCATTCCTCGTGGTTTTTTCGCCTGTTTTAGCGGAAATCACATCGAAAATCTTTAGATTAAGTTCTGAAGCATGTGGGTAATGTTGCAATCTAAATACATGTGTGACAAAATCAACTTACATAGATCCATTGTAATGTACGAAACATACGGATCTATTCTCCCAGCCATACTCATAGTAATTTCACCGGTAACATGTAAATTACTGGAAAATTGTACTCCGTTTTTCCCACCGAACAAGTTAAACCTGCAAAAAAAATAAAAAATAATCTTATTCGTCACAAAGAAGTTTATGTAATCCATAAAAAAGTCATCAGTTTTGGAGGTGCTGGGATTTGAACCCAGGACTTTCAGCATGCGAAGCAGACACTCTACCACTGAGTTACACCCCCGGTGAAAATAAACACGAAAATTCTGTGTTCATTATAGCTGATACAAACATTTATATAAGTTGAAAAATACATCAAAATGTTCAATACAGTGTTTATTATAAAACAAAGATGTTTACATACCAACAGCTTTGTTCACGATTTTCTCAAAATCTACTGAACGGATTTTTGTACGGTTTTTACTAAAAGATAGTGCAATTCTTTAGGAAGGTATTAATAATACATTACTGTTTTTTGTAGATTAACTGATATATAACGATAACTGTAGAAAGTCGCGCGGAATCCGAAGACGACGACGAAAGGCAAAGTCGCGAGCACAGCTAGTTAAAAACAAATTAATGAATTCATTAATTACTATTGTCGTTCTCACGCCATGAGTGTGGTTAATATTTTTTGTACATGAAATGGTTGATCCTTTTTTACGAAACATTTACTAAGTCAGATATAAGGAATTGACAAAAGTGACGCGTCCAGCTTAGAGAGTCGAGAGATAAAGACTTCTAGAATATTAAATCGTGTTTTTGAATTTGTCTTTAAATAAATTTACTTGTTTTTATAGAGACACCGTTAGATGTAGAAACACACCGCCCAATTGCTTTTATAAATAAAATATCCTATTTGAATTTGATTTCCGCCCGATGGTATTGTCTGGAGACACGTTATATTACAAACCTTATAACAAATCTTCTTGCAATAAAATCTCGCTTGTTGCGTTTCTATTTTCAATGTGAAATTGTAATACAATCTGCTAATTACATTTATTCACTTGGATTGATTAATAGTGGATTTATAAAAAAAAAGTTACTAAAATTTTTGCTGCACTAATTTATGTTATTATTAAATGTATGTTTATTGTTAATGACTGATGTCAATATTAATATTAAAGTAATAATATCCGCTTTAACAAAACTTATGCGTTAATTTGAACCAAGCTTTAGAATTTTCGTCTAGCAGGTAGTTTGTCGGTTGGTCGCCTCGCAAAAAGGGATCTTTTAAATATTTAATTGACGGGCCCATTTCTTCTTCCTCTCGAGTTGTCTGGAATTGACAATACACTGCAAAAACTCGGTATACCGGTAGATGCATACTATAATTGTAACGTTAATAATTACAAAAATATTGTCCTGGGTGTACCTGCTATGAATTGTAAATTATTGTTTTTTTTACGATTTTGAGGTAGCAAACGAGCATGAAGTCCATCTGATGGTAATTGGTCACTGCATCCCAAGGACCTAAGACAGGATTGAAGTTCTTTCTTAGGTCAACTACCAATGCGTTGCTGCCCCTGAGGACTAAGTTGGAACACCTCGGCTAAGTATCTAGTGCAACCTATTAATTTATTCAAATAAATACCACGAGTGTATCACCACTGCTATTAGAACACAGTTTCAACAGCTCTGCTGTTATAAGACCACCACCACCACCTAAAATTTAAGAAGTTGCTTTTGGTAGTCACGAATATCAAAAATGAATAGAGAACACCGCAAATCTCATCCTCCTAACTAATAAACTGTAAAACAAATTAGATAATGTAATTATCACTACACAAACATTATACAATGGGAACAAAAGACATTAAAGAAAGTACGATCCAACAATTTTATTTACAGGGAAAAGTTACGTTCGGTTTATGTGAATATAATCATGTTTCCCGGAGAAGTTATTGACATTGAGACTCTGAATAGATACCGTGGGATCTAATAAAAGGAACAAAGCTCGAGATAATTGCATTACCTAGTATTATCTACCAACGTATTGTTTCTTTTTTAATAATCTTCGCTGGCTTCATAAAAATGGCGCAAGAAGTGTACTCCCATAATAAGATATAAGCCTCTTTGTAATTTAATAATGATACTCTATTTTATACCAATCTCACGGGAATACTCCCGGGGACACGATAAAAACAATTTTCTTCGAGACGTTTCAAAAACAGATCGCGCCGTCTCTGTCACACGTTCAATAAATGATGAGACAAAGCGAGTGCATTCTTTATAATGCACTATTGTTGAGTTCAGTTGAGATGCTGTGCTTTTGCGAGTTGAATATAAAAATTTCACGGTTCAATCATCTCAAACGGTGGTCGGTCGTCCCTTTCGCACGCAGGACCTTCGAACGTTGTTTCGCTCGCCTCGGAATCCTAGACGCAGCGCTGATATCGACGCAGCCTTATCACTAACCACACAGCAAGCCATAATTACCATTATGCCGGTGTATTATAGAGTCATTTCGAATGCATCAGTCCCGGCTCAGAGGTTGTTCACATACCTGAATGGCCGTATCTTTGTTGTACTTACTATTCGAGTATGGCGCTCACATTCACATTTCAAAAGGAGTCAGTGTCGCTCGGTCCGTCGAGGTGAGACGACGTCGGTTTGCCGCGAAGAGCCGGCGCCCGCGTGTTCGATGTAATTTACCGAGAAACGAATGTTATTTGTAGTCGATTCACATTTTTATCCTTTGGTATTGAAGTTATAAATTATGTGTTGATTGTGTGCTAACAAAGTTCTGTGTTTGGTGCCGTTTTTCGAACTTTCCCCGGTGATTGGATATCGAAGTGTCTTGAAGGTATGTCAACCAGTTCTCGGTTGTAGTTTTTAATAATTACTTACGTAGGAGCGGATACGGGTGATTTCCTCTCGGTATGCAATATCAACCTGTTTACTGTCCGATCAAGCGTGGGAAGGAATTTTGTTTGTATTTTAGCAATGCCATTGTTGTTCGGAATGTTTTGTTGTGAAGGATTCCGAAACATGTTCTGACGTGTTATAAATCTTCTCGTTCATAAATTACGCTGCTGGTAGGATGTAGAGACAGCGTGACTTTAATAGCTTGTCTTAACCATATACGTTAAGACGAGTCGAGTCGAGAAAGTTTTGAATATTTAATACAACTAAAAGGCGCTGGTTGCACCATATTATTGCTAGATTAAAATCAGTATTTTTAATGCATATATCTATGTTTATCAAAACTGTCTGTGGAATAGTTTTTGATATCGAATTAAATCACTTTATACATTGAATTTTGTGCTCAAAAGTCAGCCGGTAAGAGGTGAAAGTTTGGTTTAATATTATGTTTTTGCTCTTTTTGCATTTCTGCTTGTTCCGAGTGTCGATTGGGTTGCTAGATAAGCTAATTAAGGTCTTAATAATGTAAACTGCTGAGAAACTTTATAAAAAAACAGGTATACTCTGTACAATTACATTGTAAGGACATACCCAAAACCAAAGATTTAAATCTTTGCCCAAAACATGTTTTATTGTTGCAATTAATGACACTGATTTTACCATGTTTCGTAATGTATAAAATAAATGTTATAGGTACCTAAATGAACGTACAATTCTTGACGTATTAGTCATTAGTCAATCATCAAGCTCAAGTCATTACCGATGTCATGCTGGTTTTAAGAAACGATGATAATATGCTTCCATCAGTCTTATCCATCCTACCATCTCAATTCAAACAAATATTTTTCTCTGTCTGGGTTGCCTTTTTTTTTAAAGTAGCATGTAAATACTAGTCATTTTGTTAACCCTTCACCAGCTAAGCTGAGGATCGAACTCTACGACCTCTCGATCGTAAAACCGACACGCTGCTTTTTGGGCTACTGCCGCTTTAAATAATAGTTAAAAAACATATCAGAGTGTCTAATTGGTTTTGGAGACCACACGGGGTTAACTATTTATAAGTTAGAATTAAGTCTTAAGAATATCTATTTTGGGAAATATTGTAGTACGTTAGAGGACTAAATGTGATTGCCGTGTGTGAGTTGTCCCAATATTTATTATTTATTTAGACCCATATAAGAACTCCTAAAAATGGGCAACGCCATATTGGAATTAGTACCAAATGTGGTACATTCAGTACAGACTGTGCAAAAGGGTTCCATATAGGGTTGACCGGTATGACCTAACGTATAGGGCAGGGGTACTCAACCTTTTGTTCGCGATCTGCAAGTAAATAGTGTTGGAAAAAAGAAAAAAAATTCTTCCACTTCTACATTATACACATTAATTAGTTTCAAAATCAAAATAATAAGTCTTGGAATATTTATTTATAGTGCTAATAGAGTGAAGACCTCTAAAGGAAAATAAACGTTCAAAAACGGATATTTTTTAATTCTTAAAAATATGTATTTTATCTATAATTACAAGGATGAACATTGTAAAAACCCCTAAGTTGGTAGTTGAATAAGCATTTAATTCTTGTATTTCCTACTAAGAAACGCAAAAATTTATATTAAAATTATACATAATATTGGTCATTGTTGACATCATGACATTGCGTCGAACAGGTATTTTAAATATATTCATTACATACGACCTTCGAACAAAGTAATTACCTTCAGATTATGTAGTTACGCAAAATGCTGTGCTTATATGAATCAGCGAGATATAACGGAGGACAGATGAAGCGAAGCTGTGATAGAACTGTTATAGTTAATTTCTTAATGTAACACTTCACAGCTGTTTCTACCTTAACATCAGGGTTCTTGGAGCTTTCTGGTTTACGGGATGGCTAAGGGAGACACACTTAACTAAGGTATTCCAAATTAGTCCTTCGTGGTAGCAATGCATTCGCGTCGCTGCGGAGCTTCGCCCCTAGTTGGGTTGGTAGGACCATTCAGATATTTACATATTTAAAAAACACTAGAGATCGCCTTGCAGTTGTGTAAAATATCTATAATTTTGTACCTGTATAGAACCTTCCACTACTATGTGAACTACTAAATGCAAAAACCCTCATGAAAGTAGTTGGATTAGAACTCATGAGTTCTAGTAGATTCTACGTACGATTGTATTCTAGTAGATTCTATTCATGAGTTCTACTACAGATGGTGA
>DWTF01000237.1:0-13771 GCA_018250225.1 Udranomia kikkawai
GAGTATCGAACTTAACGATCGAGACGTCGTGGGTTTGATTCCCACTTCCCCATTGCTCTATTGACGTGAACTTTACTCTAAACACAAGTTCTTAATTATAGCTTGAGGGATTCAAAAATAGCAAGTATATAGTAGTACGATACTATAATAGATTTATTTAAAATATAAGAAAACTAAAATAATTACATAATCATAGGATTAATTAAAGCTCATGTTACGTGAGAATTTGTAAATAAATAATAGTAGATGAGTGGTATAGTCGTTTTTTTAACAATTGAAAATTGTAGGAATATGTAAGTATGGCTTATGTTAAGTACTAACTTTGCAACAAAGTGTAGAAAAAAAGAAGATATGAAACTAAATAACCCTAAGGTAAAGTCAATTCCTCTATCTATCCTCTATCTATCATCTCTCCCTATGCATTCACAGTAAATAAAAAGGGAACTTTTAATACGTGCGGCAATAAAATGTCGATACACTTTAATTTTCTCTCTTTTTACGTTGCCTCTATTGAAATGTTAAAGATGGTTAGAAAAGACATAACGAGCTGGCATTTCTTCGTGTGATCAACGTGCGAATTACGTGCTTCGAGTCCTGAATATTAAACGAGGGTGACAGAAAGTAGGGAATTTACGTGAACTTGGCCAAAATTACGGTTATCGAACCAATATTCTCGTTGGTCCTTTCAAACTCGAAATTGTAGGTACGGGCGCCTGCTACGAATTTTATATAAGATACGTACTGAGAATAACCACTCAGCCTTTCAATTATAGTTGATTTGGATACAGCTTGTTTTTCATTGCATTGTTGTCGTTTTCCAGTCTGCTGAAATTTATGTTTGACTTTATTTTGGTTTTAAATTGGAATAAAAGATTCAATTTTTCTATTTTAAAGTAGTACGTGTGTTTAACAAATATGTCAGCCAAACTAAATTTATCATCATTTTTAGTATACCATGTTCTATGTTTAGTCATTCTACTACATTCTTACTTTCTACTTCTTCATTTCTTCTTTCTTACTACTTCTTCATTTGAGGTCTGTTAGAAATATGAATCTGTTGGCGAAACACCAGCGACAATTGAACTTTGAAATAATTATTCAAGATGAACTTCGTACTGAAATGTTATGTCAAAGAAAGTTTTCGAGGCTGTGTCGCAAAGCCGGTTTCTAAAACCTTTTTACGAAGACTCATCTTGATTCCCCCGGGGAATTATGTTGCAAATCAGTTTCGATAAACATCTCCACCACCCTTTTTGAATACCTACCTTTACTATTGAGTAGGGTAATACTATTTGTAGGTATTCAACGATACATAAAAATAGTTGAATGTTTAATCTACATATTGTCTGAAACTATAACATTATTTTGTTAAAATACGACACATTCTGGCGTTCTTTATGACGCAATTATTTCTAACCCTAACTCTTGTCCAGGGTTCTATTCCCAGCGATGCAAATATTTGACCGATAAATTATTTATTCTGTATAATGGCTAAAGTGATGTTTACTGACACTCCATTTTAGCATAAATTGTAGTCTAATATGAATTGCCCATATGTCTTTCTAATTAAACTCGTTAAAATCATGAATTAATTGAGTAGTGACGGCTTGGATACTAAGTTTGGTGGAATTATAGGAATTCACGTAATGAACAGGCAATATGGCTGGCATGGTTTAATACATATAATGAACTAATTAATGCTAATAAGCTTCGTTTTATATGCACTTTGTACCAAATTTCTTTTTCATTTCTGTATTTTTAAATGTTAATTGGTTCAATGTTAATGGGTATAAAATTATTAACACAAAGAAAATAAATAAAAAGTGAAATATTTTAATTTTGTGAAATTTATTTGAATACGAGAATTGCATTCGACATATTCTAGAAACGAATTAAATGCTAAAAAAAACTTAACAATATTTTTATAAGAATAACTTCCTAGTATTAACAAATTCTGTTATGTAAAATATTTTTTAACTTCTTTTTCTAACACCGATTCCATTTTTGGAATTATTTACATCATTTAAAAAGGCCTTTTCGAATGTTTTAATTTTTGTAAAATAAACGTAAATGTATTCACAGTTATAATAAAACAAACTTAATATAAGAGTAAGTAGGCCTTTAGCGACGAAACGCAAATCATCAACTTGAGTTACACGGCGAAGAATAAAGGGGTGATATATGATGATGCGGTATTAAGAGCAGACAGGAAAAAATTGAAGCGCCGGTATCGTGATGCAAAGCGTTCTGCATGGCCGCATGAGAAACGGCAGCTGGGCTCGCGTATATTGTTCTGTTTTTACTAACTTTATTGCGTTTTACCTCCTCTTTACAACAGCTTAGGTTTTTGACACGATTCAATGATTTTTTAGCATGTTGACCATCTGTTTTAATTTTGTTTGTCATTGCCTGATTATGAAAATCTCTGCGTTTCCTGTATTAATAAAATGTATGTCCACATTATGCATTCCAGTAAAGTATTATGGTTATGTTAGTAACTTTGAGGTTTACAATTGGTTGACTATAAGCAGATAACAATAAAAATACTGCCTAGAACTAGAGTTTTGTGAATGAATAAAATAATTTAAATAGTATTAATTCATTGATTCATTAATCTCAAGTCCAACAATAATATAGTAAATAAATAAGAATGAATGAAGTTCCGAACCTACTTTATCTGATTAAATATTTCTATCTTACGCCATTACAAAATTCAGACGATCATAATAATGAAAAGCGGTGGATATTCAGCGACTTTACCTGACCCTCTGTCCTCGTAAGACCTAAACATGTTATCGCTTACCTAAAAGCCTAAAACTCATTATTTGCAACATATTAGTTGTTTCAGGTAATTCCTACACGTCTTAACCCTTTTGCCTTGATCAGACAAGGTTGAAGGAAGGCGTACGGGCACGGGTACACCGTCTTCAAACTAACGTAGGCACTCTGAGGAATTAAGTTACTTTAGTTTGCGGTGGGCGGACGGGTCTTGATCGATGTGGATTTACTTCAAGTGAACCTGTGTGAATGAAATTAATTTAAATACACACTGAACAAATAGCCTATTGTTTTGTATCAAAGTTTCTAATCTAATGTGGTTTAGGTATATTTAATGTTTAATATCAACAATACTAATGATATTAACTGTTTATGTAAATATGTCAACGATCTAACTTCATTAATTTGCTAGTAATGAGAAAAAATACAAATATTTACAACAGACAGTAAAGGAAACGGTTGGATACTTACTACCGGTCTGTCTTGCCTTTGAGAACGTTATTGAGACACGCTTCAGACTACAGACGTAAGTGTTTGTATATTTTAATGGTCTGTAGTTTTCCTTCACCGATATAGCAAGATCTGGAATTTAAACCAGAAACTTTTGTGAAAAACAACTTTGAATTATGACTCGTTATAGATTAATGATATCCTAATTACCATCTCATAATATAACACACGTTTAATAAGACAAAAGCTGAAAGCGGAATGTTAAGGGAAAGCAGAGCTCGTACAGGGAATGTGAAATTACGAATTAACGCCACATTAAAGGTTGATGAAGTCAGAGGTTCTTCCACGCAGATAATGATCATATGAAGCTTTGTTTCATTACCGCGTATCCTCGCATCAGCTGCGAGCGGTAATCCGAATACCGGACTGTGCGGGATTATACCAGAACACTGCGTCCAACTCGAAGGGTCGCATTGTCGGATAAATGGAACATTAGCAGTTAGTCGTCAGTGATAAGGATCAATCCGGCCTTTTGAAACTTTGGAAGTCTCCAATAGCAAACCGGTCTCATAAGCTAAGCATGTGTATTTTTAATGTTTCTTCAAATTTCTGCTTTGTTTATAACATTGGTAGCAAACTATTATGTAGTCTACCTGATGCTCAGGGATAACTTCTGAGGACTAGGTGTTAGTCGCCTTATTAAATTACTTTTCCCTATGATGAAACCAAACCCAAATACCGCTTTACTTATGATTTTTTATCTTTAGACCACGCCATATTACACGTGTTGTAACAAGGAGATAGATAAATAGCATGGGCTTTTGAAGAGTGTCATTATAAATAAGTTAGCAAATTATTGTTCGTCGAAGTAAAATTCTGCGAAACGTTAGTAGTCAAGTGATAATCCAAACATTTTTCGGCGAAAAGGCAGAGATACATAAATAGCACGTTATCTCTTTCTATTATAGACAATAACGATACTAAAAATAGAATAGAAAAGAAAGGTGTGTGACATGGCTCGGGGGGCAGTTAAGAAAGTTAATGCGAAAGCGGCTACGGGTTCGTGCGGGATTAAGCAGTGCGGTGCGGCCACGGGATTACGCCGCGACGTCCTGCACGACGAAGATTTTCAGATTAATGGTACATTAGCACATATTAATGTGGCGGACAATCTTCTGGAAACTTCTAAGTCCCTGTCAATTGTTTTTCGGTTCCAACAGTTTCCAAATCCATACGCGATAAAAAGGTAGAAATATTCATTTGTTTATTTTTTATTTATCTTGAATTATTATGATTAAATGATTACAAATTTTGGATAACAGAATGTAGGTATTTTAAAATTGTGAATTATTGATTTCATGGTAACATCAAAGCATTATGTATAAAACATATTTAAGTAATATACTCGTACATTACATGATCTTCGCAATGGTCGACGAAATGTTTTATAAAAATGTACATTGCGCAAAAAATATTGTTGTTGTACAAAAACTTAGGCAAGTAAGTTATAACGTAGAATTTTCCTCTTAAAAAAGATACGATACAAGCGATATGAACAAACAGAATCCTTTTTCAATTTGGTTTGAGCAGAGGGTCGAGAGGGGTGCAGATATCTGCTGCTGCCATCGGCTTACGATAGATTGAGGGTCTGGCACTGTATCAGTCAGAAATATCGCCGCATGAAAATGTCAACAAAGATTACTTTTAACAACTCCCACTTTCATGTTTTACGAATTGTTTTTCCCTGAAACGAGGTCGGGTTCTCTTGGCGTTTTGTCTATTTTTAATTCTCCTTAGTGGAACAAAGCTGTTAAAGTTATAGTAGTGATGAAAATCATGTTAAAAAGTCAAACAAATATAAAGTCGGTTAACGGTCTCGATTTCGAACAGAATTTTAATTTGTAACCCGTTTGTGTTTTTGCTGACCCAAAACTTTGCTTTGAGAGTCGAAATTGGCCAACTGCGCGTCGAGTACGATTGTAGGATTAAATAAAAATAAATAAATCTTTACAAACGTAAGTAGCGCAGAAATATTATTTATTTACCAGTAGGTACATTCGTTGAGAAAATTCCGTTCAGTAAAAATATTACTCCGGACTTCAAATAAGGGAGTGTCTATCTTCTCCGCCCATTATTTTTGTTCGTTAATTTCACTTTGCTGATTCCACACTTCACAGTCAGGGAAAAACATGTCACTTCGATCTGACAGTGAAAAACAGCCTGCGTGTCATTTGTCAACGTCAGGCTCTCAACGCGGGGGCAAAACATAATTTCATAAAGACATTCTCATCCTTGTTATACCGTACGGTAGCGTTGACGATGGCTGTCATCAAGTTCTTATTCAATAAACGCTATTTTAAGACAACGTCTGGATACTTAGCAAGAAGAGCTAAGCAAAGTTGATTATAATTTGACTCCTTACTGCTGTGTTGTTGTTTGAATTTGAACATATGTAGTATGATTACAAGGTTGATACACAAGATACATATCTTTACAAGGTATACTCCTTATAATTATATGTATCTTGTTTACATTAGCATGTCTTTAAATAAAGTCTACAGATCCTTTGCTATCTGATAGGTCTGTAATGCCAATGCAAAAATTAATTGTTATGTCTACCTTGTTACGAGCATTTTCTCTTAATTTGCAGCACATAAACACGATTATAAAGTTTAGAGGCAGGTATACAAAACAAACTGGCGGAAGAAGGCACAATACTTACAGAATAGCACAGTACTTATAAAGAGATTTCTCAGTTCGTTTTCCGTTCAATTCTGAGAACAACAGCGAATTTGCAATTGTATAGGAGCGGATCGGGCACTGCTCGCTTACGCAGCGCCAAGAAAGGTTTGCAGTGTATCTGATATACGTTCATTTGAAACGTGCTATCCTTTCTTTACGTTATTTGCTTTTGGTCTTTTGTTTCCTATAAAAAGGAGCAAAATCTCAAGATTTGTAGCAGAACTACTGCACGTAAAGTTTTATATTGATTGATTTCTTTCAAATGAAACTGTTTAGTATGAAATCAGTTTAATAAAACAAAGCTATAGCGTGCTTGAAGTCCTGCTGCAACAAATTCTTTTATAACCGACCATGAAGATGAGTGTTCGATAAAGTATGCCAACAGGACGCCCGTCCGTCGGATTGTTTAAGAGAAACAAAGCAATACAATATTTATGTTGAAATAGTTGCTGAAATCGGGGAACTTGTTCGAAATAGTTGGTTTTGGAAGAAGCACAAAGGAGACTGATAAATAATTCAAATGCTGCAATGCGGTCCCCAAGGAATCGACAAGAAATGTTCGTGTAGTTGGTACTTGGGCTACGTAGGACAGCGCTCAAATCTTCTCGATAATCCTCCAGCCTTTAATCCGTTTTATGAAAGTGAAAGTGACCCTGTGATCTTAAAACATCTGCCTTATGGCATAGTAAGATTTTATACCAAAACTATTATTTCAAATTATTGTTTCTATGAACCATGTAAATATTTTAGCTTTTAATTTGTTTATAGTATAAATGTCACATTTGGAATGTGTCGTTATAACTGAATTAAAACAAGGACTCACACTTCGGATTAATTTCTTCTGGTGATATCATTTGTGTTAGAAAAATAACATTCCAAAGAATATATGAACAAAAACGCTTTTGATGAACCATGACTCACTATGTTACAATTTAAGATGCTGCAATATCACAAGCGGATAAAGTCGAAAGCAAATCTCGTATCAAATAAAAGGAACGTAACGTAGCGATCAAATATAATTATGGAGGTGGGTAGTACGCAAGTTACTCCAGTAACAGTTGTGGAAATACCGCATAAACTTTTCATACAAAACTGGGTTTTGGGAGTTGTAAAATCAACTAGAAGTCTGATAATTATTGTTTTAACAAACACCGTTCCAACAAATTCATACGTGGGATGAATATAATGTTAACTAAACATAAATTGTATTTTCGTATGTCTAGAATGCGACGCAAAAGCTGAGTTTCGTAACTTTTAAGGTTATGTTAGTTATGTGTACGTTACTCTGGTAGTATTTGACTCAACTCTTTTTGTATACTTGTAATGATTTGGAATTTTGTCAATATTCACATCTTACAGTAATTTGTATTCCGCGTATCTCTGATTAATTTATTAACTACTGGCTTAAAATAAATAAAAGTGTTCTTGCAGTTATTACGGCATGAGTCTGAGCTAGTAATCGTTAGTAAAGAGTTAAACATGAAAAAGTTTGAAAGCCTTTCATTTAGTATTGAGGATAAATAAAAACAATGTAGCGAACGACGAGATAGGGCTATTAATTATGAAATCCAATTTGACCCTTATCTCAATCTGTACCGCGCAAATTATATCAGCCGATAATTAATTAAGAAGTCGTAATCAACCGCCATACAGTCTGTAGCCATTATTTAAGCCCTTCGCAATTTATTTTCTTTCGATAATATCTGCTATCTTTCTTTATATTAAACAAGATTTATTGAAACAAGATTCACTGAAATACCTTTTCCCGATTTTTTTGTCATATTTAAACATGCACATACTCGTAATACTATATTAACATACTCATAACTGTATTTCTAAAAACGGGTAGTTCTTATAATAACCGCAGTAAAGATAAAAATATTACGGAAGTGCTTTGACCTTTATCACGAAAACAGCTGAAAGACAAATTGTATATTTTATTGAAGGTACTACAATTAAGTAGCGATCCATATTTATTCTTAACATTGGTAACATTCAGGCTTTCCTAATGCATCTTTACTTTCTGTTTAAGTTTTTACAATAGTCGACAGTACTATTCTGTTATTGGTCATGACATAAATAAAAATTTAACAATGGAGCCATCTTCATTCTGTAGATACGGTATTACCAGCTTTATAGTGGTGAGTGCTCCGAGGAACTACTTGATCTGGTGCCGACGTTATCCATTCCATTACATCAACGCATCACTTGTCAAAGGACGAAGTTCTCAGAACTCGAAACGTGGCGGTCTTCAACTGTTCGATTTTCTATATACCATATTATATTGGCTAACAACAATCCACTCTTAAAATTAAAATTCTCGAAAGTGTAAAATATTGCACGTCTATTTTCCACATTTCCTTGACTACTCGTGACTATTTTGCCACGCTACGTTTCCGGACTAATCCTTAATCTTCCTGAAACAAAGAGCCATATATAACGCACTTAAGGGACCTCCCTAACTGAATAACCAATAACAATTGTTGAATATTACATTAATAGAGACAATAATTGTTAATGTTAATGAGGTAGCCGAAAAGACTACATCTTCATTGAATATTTAAGCGAGGGGAAGCTGATCAGTATTCGCGTCGAATCCTATCAGTTTGGTTAGGGCGCTTCAAGTCTCGCGGGCGATCCCTAACCTAGTTACTTAACCGCATTTATATGAACTAAGACAAATATTAGCGTAATTAGTTTGAATCACACGCTCCTTAGACATAAAAGCGGTATCTTATTCTAACGTCAGTAAATTACGTTACTGTTTTATACTGTCATTTTTGAAGTCTACATTCTAATTTATCTTTCTGTTAGTGTGATTGTGTTTTTTTCTATTTGGATACTGGTGTCTCAACTTAGTGGAAAAATCTAGATTCCTCTTTAAATTTCTTGAAGTGTTCCTCTTTATTTTAAGTTGAGTGAAAAAAAATCTTATACTTTTTATAGGATTAAATGCAACAGAGGACAAAGTGTTATAGCTAAAAGGTCATGATACTACTACCACGAAACTTGCACTTGCGTCATAACTTTTACGTACCTGATACCTAAACATAAAACAAGTCGAATAATTGGTCCGAAATATGAATTTATATCAGAATAAATTGAGATTCGTTCGAGAGCTCAACTGCAGATGAAATCATTTCCATTAATAGACCTGCCATTTCAGTTTAACTTGATGGATTTTAATATTTTTTGGCAAATAGACCTCCCCTCAGCTACGTCCTTGAGCCCACTTTCAAATTTTAGGTTTATTTGTTTTTGGCAGTTGATATCAATGCTTCAGATTTATCTGCGCTTGTCAATCAATTCACGTATAATCAATAATATTATAACTTATAAGTTGTTCAATAGCAATTGCAATATTATCGAATTTGAATCCCTTTTTATATTAAGGTGTCTTCCAGATTTTAATATAGAATGCTATCTTAGGTTAGTTAGCTCAATGATCCAAATATGACATTGGTAAGATGTTTGAGTTGAATTCTTCTAAACATGCGGGAAAAATGGACATGCCTATTTTTATAACACAACACTAACATAAGTTTATTCGCAGTAACATCAAATAATATAATATCAAGTAATATCTCCTTATCTAAAATATACAGTTTAAATAGTCTCAAAATGGTATTTCAACGGTTACTATCACGTAGTTGTATCGCGATGGCCGCCAACACGCTGTGTTAATGAGCAGTGACTCAGATAAAACTAATTTACGACGGCCCGCCCGCTGTAAAGTTATTTGGTTCGCATTAACTATGTTAGGCGTGGTACATATGTATTTAACAGGTTTTTACAATTGCCAAAATATGTACGGCATACATATAATATTTTTGTTTATATTATCTTCTATCTATATTATATTATCGTTGTCTCACTAGTGGGCATACTCATACTCATCAAACTTGAAAAGGAGTATATACTGCAGTAAAGCAATGGGCTTATCACTATGTATGATGAAATAAATTACCAGCAGTAAACATACAAACTACTAGTAACTAGTACTAAATCAAGTATAAATTAAAGCATGACATTGTGTAGTTAAAAAAATCTTAATATCTAATTTCAACCATAACTCTCAATATTATTAAGCAGTTGTGATTACTCGTGGGTCAAAGCACCATAGTCAATATTAACACTGAATACCATATTTCAACCGTAACTCTTAATAACATTACTCGTAGGTTTACGCATCGTATTGACTACTATAAAAAAATCAATACCATATTTCAACCGTAACTCTCAATACCATTACACAGTCGTGATTACTCGTAGGTTAAAGCACCGTAGTCGACAGTTTAAAAACACTCAATACCATATTTCAACCGTGACTCTCGATACCATTACACAGACGTGATACGAGGTAACATGCTGTGTTAATGAGCAGATACAACTAATTTACGATCGTCCGCCCGCTATAGTGTTATTTGTTTCGCATTTACTAAGTTGAGAGTTACTATTATTTTATCACGGGATATTTGTTTACAGTTCACTGCCAAACAATACTGTCAGCATAATTCAGAGTTTTGCTTCATAACATTTTATGAAAACACAATGAGTCTTTATCCAGATAAAACTTAGGAACTTTAACTAAAGGTTTTTATACTAATAACAATAGCAAATATATTAACGGTTGTACATTATCACGTTATACATACATTTATTTTAATATCCGTTGCATTCCACCTTTCCTAGGAATAGTTGACATCGGGAAAAATAGTTGCAAGATCCCCGGACAAAAATTTACCCGAGAATTGATCGCCTGAGCTTACGTGACTATCGCCCCATGAAATATACATGTAACCGAAGTTTTAAGGCGGACGCCAAAGTTTAGGGGGTGTAATATAATGGTGATGGCTGTATAAAAATTGTCTTCTTTGCATTATTTTCTACTTTGTTTTAATTAGGACCGTAAGCGCAAAGGCTTGTGGGGTAGTAGATTCAACTCAGTAGTTACATTGAGGGATTCGTGATTTTTTAAGCGTTCTTCCTTAGTTTAAGTAAGATTAGGTTCCTTCTTTGCTACAATTTTAAAGATACGAGTACATATAGCTACAAATGTGAGCAGTATAGTCACGAAAGATTTTCAAAGTACATTTAAGTTTACGTTCACCCTTATTACTATTTCAGTAGTCAATGGTTTTGCCATTGACAGACTGAATATATGAACTAGTCATCATCACTGTTAATCTGAAATAAGCTAGTTAGCATATTTCATAGTGTAATAAATAGGCGTGCAATTAATTATGCAAATGATTAGCTGGAACAATCACAACTGCACGTCGTAACTCAACAGTTGCTATCAGTATTCATGGACAGAGAACATGCTTAACACGATGTATTAATGAGGCTAGATTAAATAAATTTATGACGCTTTCACTGCTGGATATATTCAAAACGTATACTGATAGAATCTGTTGACCAAAAAAGATTTATCTCGATCTATCCACAATCAATTGAATTCATGTTATCGTAAGTATATTCGTCGCAAATAGGAATGATAGCTATATTACATTTAAGGATAATAATAGTGCTATTAGCATACATTATACAATACTGATTACAAATCTAGGTTAACTCAAATTCGCTATCTGTACATGCGGAAAGTTTAATTCTGGCTTATCGAAAGTACATTGTACATAATATTGCAATGATTACAGTTAACTTTGCATTTATCGATCGTTTAATATGAATTTGCTCTTTGTTGCGATTATAGGCTCCAATAATGATACGGATTAGTGTTACTGCTCTATTGGGTACGCAAAATTGGTACATAAACTGCGAAATGAATGACTTTACGTTTATTAGTCAATGGATGATAGATTTACCTTATTTGAGGGATTATTCATTTAAGCAAGCCAACATAGATTGCTATTTCCTTCCTATAAAATATTTGTTGCTTAGATCCTTAGATCATTAATAAATATTTTCTCAAAGTTTACTAACCTAAATGATAAAGAATTTCTTATAGCTACCGAATCTTCATAGAGATCAGAAAGCGAAAAAAAGAACCAGATAGTTGCGGCTTAAGTTCAGTCTTTAATAAATTATAATCAATACGATTTTTTCTAGCATAGCGCCCCCGCCCAAAGAAAGTATTTAACAAATCCGTACACAAGAATAACACAAAATATACCATTTTCATTTGTCACGTCGCCACGAGATTGAAACATAAAAATATAAGCTGTGGTTCCGCAGCTATCACTGTTACCGACTACAAATTAAAATTACCAAGTTTCGTAGCTCATAAAGTAGACGGCACTTGTTCAATTACGGTGACACATAACTGTTTATTCTTTATTGCCATCTCGTATTGCAAGCCACAGTTAAAGTTATAAAGCTTAAAACCCAGGCGAGTCGTTCATTGTAGAGAAATTTCGTGGTAAACGTACCATAAATTTTGTGCTTAGGGCAAAGTTAGTGAATAATTTTCCATGTCTCTGTTTATTATAAGCCGGCGAAGTTGTCTCTGGCTCGTTACGTAATCAACAATACAAATGTAGGTCTCCGCACACAGATTGCATATAGCTCGGTGGAGCTGTTTCACAATTTATAAGTTTTTGTTAGTAGTTAAACAAAATAACTTAAACTTTTACCTTAAACTTTACTTACGTTTTTAAAGTTTTTAATTACCACACAAAGTGGCTAAATATGTACATAGGTTCTATATAGATAAGTATACTGTTATTTTACCAAGGTATACAACGAGCAAAGTTAGTGTGAATGTTGAAATTTATAATACTGTTTATTTATAAATCAACCAACTCTGACTCGTCACGTAATCAACATTACGAATTGTATACATTTACGGCACGGTATACTTCGTTTGTGGATTTAATCAACTTATTGCAAAATATCTTATCAAAACAATAACGCGCTAATCATTGGTTTTGGTTCATTATATCGAAGATAATCAGATTTATGTAGGTCACATACGTAATAATGTTGTGTGGATCATATTATGTATATACTACGTATGGTTCTAAGTAGCTATTAATCGTGTTAATTAGCATATTAAGTCAAATGCGCTCAGATTACATCAAAACACTCGATTCTGATTTCATGTGACTCAAACATAACTGCGAAAACGCACTAAAAAGAGTTCGGACTCCTTTCTCTAAACGTTAAAATCGATCTAATATTTTTATTCCCCAGCGTGGGTACAAGGAAAGAACTCGTACAAATATTTCAAGAAGAAAAATCCGAGTATGGTATAGAATGTCAAACAATGTTACCGTAATCAATGGGCTTTCAACGCGAGGATCGCAAATGCCACCGCAAAACCCCAATAGCATAATAAACGACCAACCGCGGAAAATCTCGGAACAAAGCAAATTCTTCCTTTAAGACATCTTGTTATACAAATAAAAGCGCTCTGCACAAAGGAGAGAAATAAAACTACACATGCAATAAAGATAACTTCTTTAGCTCCGTAATTGAGACCGCTCTAAAATCCGCCACCGACAGTTCTTTCTAACTCAGTTTGAACACAGTTACGGAAGCTTTTTTCCTTCTACTATGAACAATGTTATTACAATTTTTAACTCCGAGGGGTGGCGTAATATTTTCAAAGAATATCAAAGGGGCGTTTGCTGTAAGAGGTTCATTTCGTAAATTACGCAGAAATTGATTTTTAAATTTTCGATACAACCATTTTCGACACGCCGTCCATGTGAATAATTAGATTTTTCAATGTTGTATAATAAATAGCGAACGAGCTACTGGATACTGCCTGGTGTGCAACGAGATAAAAAAATATATTAAAAGAATTGATAGTCGACTTTGATGTTCCTTTCCTTTTGAT
>DWTF01000238.1:0-13769 GCA_018250225.1 Udranomia kikkawai
CGGGGCGTGCGTCAGTCGCGCACCGAGCGCTATACTACGAGTACGTCGGGTGGGCGCCGCGCCAGCCCGTCGCGTGCCAGTGTTGTGTCACTACGGTGGGCCAGGTCGGTTTCGAGATTTCTTCGTTCCGACGCAAACATGGCTCTCAATTCGGACGGTGAACAGAAATCGAACCTGGTCCTCCGGGTGGACCAGGATTCCGACTCCGTTTTGCAGTCGCTATTCGACACAGTGCTCAAGCCGGACTCGAAACGGCCGCTACAGGTGCCTCTGCGTATGCGACAGCTTCCAAAGTCGTTCTTTAACCCGCCGTCGACCGGTTCCAAGTCGCCATCTGTGTCCCACTCGCGAGAAAACTCGGCCGACTCCGCGTTCGGATCTTCATCGGCAACAGGCGCCTCACCGGTGTCACATTCGCGGGCGCACTCCTCGCCGGCTAGCCTGCAGCAGACGTACGCCGTGGGCCAGCCGAGCCAGCAGCCGCCGCTCCACCACCAACATGCTAAGCAGAGATCATATGATGTTGTCACACATCTTCCCGATGACCTGGGCCCACTCCCCGCCGGCTGGGAACAGGCTCGCACGCCTGAAGGGCAGATATATTATCTCAAGTAAGTTATTTTTGTCACATTTTACATAATGTATATTACATTGGCGTACATAAAATCAGTATAAGTAAGTAGTGTTTTAGATTGCCGTTCTTTAAATACTCCACCAATGTCATTGGCCTTTATGTGCCTTGAATGAAAGCAAGAACTAAACACAGGGTGAACCTGCAAGAGTATTGAAATATGACATATCATCGATATTTAAGTATGAATAAGATGTTTTTGACTATTTTATCAAAGTAGGCTTGTTGTTAGAAAGTTGTCAAGGCACTAAGATCTAACTATATGCTTATCAGCCTCATTGTTGCATTACGTACCTGTGTATATCTAGGTTGACGATAATAATATAATCTATCTAGTATAATTTATACGTTCTCATACTTTATACGGTACCTGTTGAGTCGAGACGTTAAGTACTCTGCACAGTTGTTGACGCGAAGTGATCGTATCGCTGAGGTGGTCTCCTTTGTCTGCAAAAACCCTAACGCTTACGGAATTATAAGTCTGACATTTGATTCTGTTCTATAATAATTATGTACAAGTTTTCATTTCATTGTTTTATTTGTAAACGAGAAGCACGTTTTGTTTACGATTGACCTAGGTACTTACTTTGCGACTACATTCAATCTGAATTGTATTGGAATCTGATGAATTTGATGCCGATTATTCTTTAACAGTAATGGTCCTATGCATAACATAGGCTTGGGTTAATCACATTTCGATAAAAACTTATTACTGTTTCATTTTTTTGTTTATTTGCAGTTTTTAAAGTTATATATTGTTGATTATTAGTTTTCGTTAGTTATAGTGTTGTGGACGTTAACATTTGAGGACAATCTCCAATACAACTTCTTAGTGTTATCGATGAACAAGACTTTATATGTACTATGTATTGCATTTTCTGGACAATGGAATTTATAAATGAAGATTGAAATTGTTGAAAGAACGAAAAATATATGGTGTTAGATCTATCATCAACTTTTATAATATTACAGGGCCTCCTCCTAGAAATTGTAAATATTTAAATATAGAAACATCTATTACATATACAATTTCTAGGAGTCCCTTATTGTGGGTGAAAACGGGCATTACTTTCTATTCGATGATTTACATTATCAAGATCATGTCCTTAATTATGACACTTAGACATTATTGCGTGGAAGTTACTTCGTATCTATCATAAATCGTAACCGTAACATCAGCTATGTATAGAGTAATTCACTTTAGACAAATGTAATTCTAAAACAGATTAAGAAAGTGAATTTTAAGGTAATAAGAATGATATATAATATGTTCCATGTTGAAAACATATTGTCGTCATGCTATCTTATCGTGATCGTAAACCTTTCGTCAGTGCGTACTTAATGATAAAATTTGATAAACTCAGTAAATGATTCATGGGCGTAACAAGAACAATACATTTTGATTTTATTAAAAGAAAATTATATACCTACCTATCGGTAATCCATTTCTAAAATTAAATTCATAAATATAAAACTAAACTAAAATGTTAATGGTCTTTAAACATTTTAATTAAAGTTGTCTAAATAATTTTTGTGTACTATTCAATCATCCGCCGCTATTAAATTCCCGTGAACTTTAGCATATTATTTAACATTGACTTTTATGTTTTATCTATGTGCCTATGTACAATATGTTATCGAAATCCACTCGTTTTCATTTTCAAGTAGTTTTCGTTTGATTGAGTAGTTAACATGATAAGCGTAGTAAAACCAAGAAAACTTAGTTATAAGTATAAACATTGGCCACAACCCTTTCTATGCCCACTACTGGGCACGGGTCTCTTCCACAACAGGGAAGGCCTGCACACTCCGAACATCTATTAGATTTAAAACTGCCGTAGTGAAAATATATCTCTTAATGAAAATTTAATAACGCATAGTTTTATTTATTTTATTTATTTATCTATTTTCTACACACATTTTTTTATTTCTTACTCATGGTAAAAATAGAGCAATGTACAGAGGTACTTCCAGTTACAGTTGTAAAGTTTTTATGAAATATGGCATCCAATTGGATATTTCATAAACTGGTTTGTTCCTACCTGAGGTTTAAGAGTACACACAATATTAATACGTGCTCTTTTTGTGATTAATTATTTTATTGCGTCAATAGAAATGGTACAACGCAGGTTTAGTGCGTATACATTACACGACTTATGCCAACGATTTAAATATGTTGCTTTATTCGTTATTAATACTAATTCAGCAATTATTTTGTTTATGAAAATTCAAGGAAAAAATAATTACGTGTATAATGATTTATGGTTTTACATGGATAATTTTTAAATGCTGCTGAATGTTTGCATTAAATGCTGCTAAAGATTTACATTCAAATCCAATTTGATTAATCTTTCTGCGTACTATAAACTTTATTATATAAGTTGATCTTTCAAGTTGTATTATAAGTATGATATTAAAGATACTTAAGTATATTTAAAAGAAAAAAGTAAAGTTACTTCATTTTAAAGTATTTATATTTTAAATTCCCATAATACTAACTATCTGAAAATTGCCCTATGTGATCCCTTCACAAAGGAAACATTATCTTAAAACGGTAGTAGTTTATTATGTAATGATAGTGCCTTCAATAAAAATAAAATTATTGAACAGCGTCTTTGGAATTATCCTTTACGAAATTGTACGTTACAGTTTTTTAAATTCAGAATTGTAAATTTATTTAGCCGCTATTTATTTCTTAGATTCAATACAATACTGATGTGATCAAATTGGAAGGTTTTTTCGACATTGTTGATCTTTATTGAAAATACCTAACAAATCATATATCAAAAATAAATTGCATTTTATGAATGAAAATATAATTTATGAAAGTTTATGATTTGAACAGATGCTACTAATGCTTGTATCCCTGGTGAAGAGATAGGAATAATTACGATATATCGATAATCAGTAATGGGCGCTAGGCTGGCGCCGGCGCCGCTGCCATTATTGTAGGTTATGTTTTGCTTGCGTACTAAACTAGGGTTGCCATCACAGATTAAATACTGTGTACCGATTTTTTTAATTCATTGATTCTATCCATGAATATGAATGTATTTAGTTAATAAAATATCAATGTTAATTTTGATTTTTTTTTCGTTTTCGAAGTTAGAATTCAAAACCCATTACCAGTCTCAGTAACCAGTGATGGACGCTATATATGCTACTTATATTCTAAACTAAAAAATAAGAAGATCTTAAGAATTGGGAGAATTTAAACATGTGTGACCTGAGTTATGGAGCTAACCACCATTACGCGACACATATTATTATTTATATGCAGTATAACAATAATACAAATTATCGGTAATCAGATAACATTTCCATACATTCTCCACTACGTAATTCTATTTCGAACTGATTTAGTTGTTAATAAGAGACGTATTGAAGACAGCCCTCAGCTTCACGTCACGAGTGTAGGCGAAAAACATTGCTTCTGGCTATTGCTACATTAAGCAGATTCTTCATGAATTAACAATTTAAGTTCGATTCCTATAAAGGTGCCGGAAATGAAACTATAATTATTATTCCAGGATTTGGTAATGGATTTTGTAAAATTTGCTGTTGATAACAATAAATTAAGAAAATTCAAAATGCAGACAGATTTAATTAACTGACGGATAAACTCCAAAAAACCTTACATCGTCAGAAAATATTACGTCACCACGATAATTCTTTTTGGACTTACAAAATTATGGAATAATCCTATAATACCTTGAAGTATCAGTGAATGTAAGGTATAACTGATCATAATTTGGTTTTGATCTGAAACTTTGGTACCATCTAATAAAATTTTCCGCCAACACGCATCGGAACAGCGTGGTGGAGTATGCTACAGGCTTTCCCCCGTTGTGGGAAGAGACCCGTGCCCAGCAGTGGGACATGAAAGAGTTACCAGTACAATAAGATTATAGAGTGACGTTGCTGAAAAAAGTTTATAAGTTTCTTTCTTTACTTTAGGATAACTATTAGTAGTACTAACTAAGCAATCGTTTCTACCATTAGAATCACAATGTATTTAACCTAATATTAGATTATATTATAACATGTATTAGCGGAACATCTACTTTTAAGATAATAAGAGTACTTTTTTTGGTTTTGTACCAAGCAATAGGAGTACCTGTTTAACAATGTGGTCGGTGTCATTATTGTAGTACCTACCTCTAATATGCAATCAGTGAATCATAATTTCTATGAATCGCATTTCCAATATCATATGCCATAATATGGACAACCACTCAACTGTCAACATTTTACAAAATTAGTAAATCGTGTAATTAGTTTACCGCACCAAAGCCAGTTCTCATTTGCGGCTTAGTCTGTAGTGCTTCAAGATGGATGGTCCTTCCACAGAACATATTATGTACATGACTTATGTAACAAGTGGCGGGATTTATGAAGATAAGCTTGTAGGTAGGTTCTGTGCCTCCGCGGTGCGTCGCGCCGCCTCCCCGGGTGTGGACGGCAGCCAATGCGACATCAAAGCTTTTGCCACCTCGTAAATAAACAGCACGGGTTAACTCATATGTAGGATACGTTTGGAAATTAATTCTGTTTATTCTATTCTACTTCTATACGTCGCGTAGTTGTGAAATATTGCTGTGTATATCGGGATATTTAATTATATGTAGTTATGTCAAGCTGGGTTTTTAGGTTATTTGTCCGGGCCCATTATTCAATTCTTGCAATTGAGTTGTCCATACAAACAAATGTATTTTGTATGATTAAATATAAATGATAATAATCATTACTGTTGAAATAAATACGCGTTTATCAAATACGGCTAAAATAAATTAAATAACCAAGGCAAGGCAATAGGCAGGCAGAACTTATAGGAGGTGCAATTGATATAATGTTATGGTGATAATAATCAAAAGTATCGGTTCAATACTCTACTACTATTAATTACCCACAACAAAGTTGTATTACAAGATAAATGTTTCTTGTGACAACTTATATATACCGCACATACCTCGGTTCGTTAACGTACGCCAGGGTTGCCAACGCGGAAGGCCCGCGTGTATGTGCACCGAAACACTTCATAAGCTCCCTGAAAATATTGATATTTCGAATATCAAAGGTATTAATTTAGACAGTCGGCGGCTTGGCTCTGCTCACCGTGCCGCTCGCTCGGAGCACGCCGCGATGGGCCATTGCAAGCGGTGCGTCTCTTCCGTGTCGGCAAATAGACGTGCACATCGTTTCTTAATTGCGAGCTGAACCAATGTTTTATAAGCTCCATAACGGCCAGCGTCTCGACTGCGAAATGTTTGCTTTAATTATTATTGGAATGGAGGGTAATTCTCTGTGGTTTTGTTCGGCTAGACTTGGCGATGTTCCGAAATGGGTAGCGATGCAAATTGCCTTGGCGGACGCCCAACGCGGCGCTATCAGCACTGTAGCTTCGAAGCGTAACACCTTATTATTGACTCTTGACCTGACCATAAATGCATCTCGTCCTTAATCGCCGTCACATTCGCTTCGTGGGTTATCAAAGTGCAAAAATAAGCGTGCAATTAATGTACTTGACCAAAAGCTGTTATTGAAAATCAGATATAGTATTACATCATTGAGTAATGATAATGATTCATTATTATGCGTCGTTCTTAATTACTATGGCCGGAGCGTAATCATCAAAGCTTTTAGATACCAGATAATATCATACTCGATGACTGAATTTCTATATTTCCGTGAAAAAAATACCTGCTCCGAAAGTTCCTTGTTCACACAATGAGCAAGTGATTGGGCTCGGGCAATATTTCCTTTTAAATGTCGTCCTTTGAATCCATAATAAGTGAAACTTCTCGTGCTGAATACAAAGGAATGAGCTTTGTACAAAAAACATAGTGGAGTTCACTCAACTCGCCTTTGTTTAGACAGTTATTAGAATGATATTTTATCAGACGACTACACTCATCTTCGTTTACCTTGTTCTACAGTTGGCTTACACGTAGTCTCAAGTACTACTTATTTGCTCCCCTTTCAGTAAATTCCATAAGTTATATAATCGTAATGGTTAGATATTTATAAAGAACTGCATTTAACAGTACCTATTATCTTATTTTAAGGTTTTTTTCTCATCGTCTTCCTATGTATTTGTAAATATTCTTACTTAACTATTTTTTTAAATGGTTTAACTAATTATATTATTGTTTTCCCTATAATATGGATCATTTAGGTGTAGTAGACGTAATTTAGACGATATTATTTGGCATCCAATTTGGCAATTCTCGCTTTTTTCTGATTGTAAGTATTATATTTAAAAAAAAAACTAATCTATGTTCCCCAAGCAACATACTACCTACATAAATAATTTTATCATAATCGGTCAAGCGGTTTGTCCATGAAAGCGTGGCAGACAGATAGAATTACTTTCGCAGTTTTAATATTATTAGTATATGGCTAAGCAGCAGTTAATTTAGCCCCTAATTAGTAAATAATGAGAATAGTGTATTAAGTTAATATTCATAGCATTGTGGCCCGAACGTAAATCGGTCGCACACTGCGTATATGTATTTAAAGAGTAATAATGCGACATGGTAATTTATTGCTAAGCAGGTACCTAATTAGCTTTAACTTCACGACTGTTTCCGAGAAGTGCGCAGGCGCATTCACGTGCACAAGTTAACTTATCGGCGTGGCCGCAACGATAACATTTAAATACAGCTCACTATTGTCTTCTAAGAATACGTCCTACCGACAGGTAGCTTTGACTAACGGAACTTGAGAATACAAATTTTATTTTAGGACAAGGCAACCTGTATGACCAAAACTCATTTGCGTTCGCGGTCTATTCGTATTGAAACGCTAAACGAGTTACGTAAAAACTACCTATGACCATCAGTTTTATAATTGAACATTTATGTAACTCGTTACATGTAACTATGAATGAAAGATGTTTATAAAAATAATAATTAGTTAGAAACTACTGTTTACATTATAAAGCTAAGAAGAAACCATAAGAAACAATACATAATTATTTAACTTGATTTTTATGAATATTCGTGAGAAATGTGTTGGAAAAATGACGCTGCGTTGTTTTTTATACAACAGCAAGTTGACAACAATTAAGTGCACCATTTTGTTTATTCGTTAATAAATTATTAGGTCCTTTCGACTATAAGTCTAAAAATTAATATTTATGAGTATAAATGTGACGTTTATATCCTTTTGTGTGTACGATAGCGTTAAGTGTTGTGTTAAGAGTTATTTCCATGCGGAGGAGAATGGGTCGTAATGGCTCGAGTGTAGGAAGCAATTTTCTTCGTGGTGTAAATAGAAGCAAGTTACTCAGTTTCCACGCTCTGATTACTGGATGTTGGCTCTAGACAGCGTCTTTATCGGAATCGATCAGAAACTTAGTTCGTTGGGAGTATTTTGCAATATGCTGTAGGAATAAATAGATTAGTCGTCCGAATATATAAATATCGCTTATTCGTAATGACATCTGCGTCATCTATTATTTAGAATTAGCCGTGCACTAGTTCTTTCGTTTTTTTCAAAAAAGATCCCTAAAATCTGTAAAACTAGTATCTTCTACAAGTTAAGTATCCATTTAAACTTTGATCTATATTTTGTCCAAAAGGTAACATGGAAACAGGACCTCCCCTAAACTTGGGAGTTTTTAAATATTTGTAGCCAGTGCGACTAATTTGATTCTTTGTCTATTGAATCAACAGGTTGGTTGATATGCGACATACAGGGCGGCGGCGTCTTCAAGGGTAGATTGTTCGAGCCACGTTACATTATCATGTCTTGTGGACACAGATGGTCTTCATCGGCCTATGTCATCGGTATTAATGTGCTCTAATAATACGTGTCTCCGTCAACAAAGCTGTCGTTCCGATAAAGAGTGAGACAGAATATTCAGCTAGACCACACCGGTCGAATTACAATTATGCATACCTACAGAGGTATACTTCTAGACATACTTACACTATAGTTTACTGTTAGATGTAATTGACTGTTTTCAGTCTTAAATAAATTTCAGAAGACATTGAGTTCGGAAGTCATCATGTCTCACTTTTTTTATATTGGTATACGCAGATTTAGAGTGACAGTAGTGGTCTGGACATTGGTAGATCTATTTATCTGCCTGCCACAATAAACAATGGGTATTTGGTAGTTTTCATCTTGTAATTAATCATTTGGGTCTTACCGAAAAACAGCCAAGTACAGCAGCAAGGAGCAGTAAACAAAAGTCTCCTTTTTGGTACATAGTTCCAGGTTAAATTTAAGAACTCTGATAGTAAGAGAAATGTACTTAAATCTTTTATGATTTTTAGTGCTTCAGTTTTAAGAATGCGATAAACTAATAAAGTTACCTCTCGTATTTCAATATCGTAAAATGTTTGTCTCAATTCGTGATTCGGATCCAAAGCATTCTGACTGTATTGTCGGTCCCTAATCTTCAGTCTTGATTGTGCATAAGGAGTATTGGCTTATCTTTCTTCGATAGCTTATCTCGTAACTCAAAACTGCAGGTACACTACTATATTTGTCATACTAAAGTGTAAACAAAATGTCCCTGATACTTGGGCCGTTGTAAAATTCGTACAAAGCATTGATAAATAGGTACTTGGTAAGCATCTCTGATGTCCATGTGTATAATGTATGTGTGTACGCCATGCCTAATTGTAGGATCAAAAGGGGTCAAGTGTGTACATTGACAGGCGCCTTAGGGCCCGCGTCATGCCGCTCCTGCAGCTTAACTACCAAGATAACTCACCAATTAGGTATATTTTAAAGGTGACGTAAGTGATTATTACAGCACTGCAATTACTGTACACACTAAGGCGTTGGATACAAATTAATAAATGTGTAGTGAAATAGAGTTTGTATTGAAGGAGTCGATGTACTTTGTTTCGATTATTTTGTCTAAAAGCATTTTTATTTCGTAGATACTTATTAGGTATTCATTTTTATCTCCACTAATATTGAAAACAAAATATGGCATCTGTAAACAAATATTTGGTTCGTTATGTAGGTTTTAATGAGTAAATAAAATAATGAAATGTTCGGTGTCTGATGGGAAAGTACAAAGATTATGTGCTATTTTCGCTATGTTAGTCATAAACCAAGTGATTTAACATTCGAAGAACAAAATAGACTACACTCTTGTGGTAGGAAAAAATAGTCATAATCATATTGTACATTTAATTCGGATAGTCGCATTTTATCCCGTCCCCTACTTTAATTATATGAATCATTTTAAAGAAAAAAATAATGCATATTCTTGGAATTGAGGTGTTCAAGAAAAGATTAGGAGGAAAATATACATATTTATGTTTAATTATATAATTATCAAACTAAATGTATATATTGTCATATAACACACATGGAGATTTAGTATCCAGTTTATATGAAAGTGCCAAAATATACAGATAAAAGGTAGAATCCTATAAATAACAGCCCATAACAATAAAATTATGATAACTATCAGTTTTCCACGAAAACTTAGAGATTTTTCCATAAAAAAAACTACATTACACCGTTGGATTCCTACGAATTGGCCGCAAAGAAGTGACAACGCATTCGGCGCAGTCTGCACTAACAAGAACACTACCGTATGCGCCTGCCTCACTTGAATGTTAATAAGTCTAGTTGCTGGTATTATTTTTGTTATTCGTGCCTCGGACGGTCGATTCACAGTATCAACGTTGTTGTTGGCGTTTCTTTGTTATCGTATTTATGAAAACATTGAAATCTGCAGTTATAAGACAGAAGTTTTTCCTATGGAGTTATAAACTTAAGCGACTGTTAAATATTACGGATACAATAATCGCTTGTATTGAGAAAAATAAGTTACATCGATACAAGATGAGCCGAATAAATAATCTTGATTTAACCTTACGAAAACTTACTCAAATATCACATTATCATACACTGATCGTACATTTTCATAGTTTTTCGTTAAAATAGTAATCTATCTTACTTGTCTAGACATACATGGTATTTAAGTATAGTTTTATTTAATTTTTCATTATTCAAATAATATACAAATTAAAGGGAAGACTTAAAATTACTATTGGTGCGATAGCATTAGTTTAAAACATGATTAGTTATAGTATATTCTTATTTACCCCCTTTGAGTTGACTCTCAAATTCAAGGTCCCTTTTTGAATTAATAAATTCTTTATTTTTGTCGAAAACAATGTATGTATATGATGTTTCAAAATGTATGATTTTTAGTTTTAATCCTACCGCTCTTTAAGCTACTCTGCTTTCTAGCCTCATAAAATTACAATAAGTTCTCATTTTTCTATCTATTTATAATAACAGTAGCATTTAATATCACTGATATTGTGATATTTAATAGACTCGTTACTTATGAATGGTTAGCGTGCGAACCGTAATCGTAGTTGATTCTAGCGGGAAATAGTATCCTTTGAATTTTAATTATTTTCATTCATTTCGCACCATTCATTGTTTGATGTGTTTATTCTATGGGCACACAGCACAATGAAATTGAGGAATATTTTGTTATTCTAACTCTTTCATGTTGATTTATATTGCAAAAAGACGAAGATAAAGGCATCAGTGTAAATAACTAACAGTGTACAATAACAGTGTGAATGTCAGAAAATAAAACAAAATTTTAAGTTATAGTTCTTTGGATTTTCCCAAAACTTCATTTCAAGAACGGTGCAGGTAAAACTAGATCAATTTTTCGTCTCGGGAAATCCGAGTAAATCTAAAACATGTTAAGGTAAATAATAAAATGATATCACCGCCGGTAGTTACTCCAGTTCATTTTGTGTATTATCATTTGAATAAAATACTTGGCACACTGATTCATTTTGTTGGAAAGTAATATCTTTATATAACAACTTTACCACGATCATGGTATGTATGGAGGGCCATTGTGTATTTTCTACTATAGACCAAAGTTAGTCACTGGGAAAGAATGCTCCAATTCTGTAGAGTTTGATTCCACGGTGCCACAGTTTCAGTATCTGAATTGCGATATATCGGAAGCCACTCCCAGTGCAAGTTGTGCGGATAGTACGGAGGTAGTCGATTAAATCACTACCAGACCAGTTACATTACACATTTTGATTAAACTTTTTAAAAATGCTGTTTAGGTAAGCAGGTACTTCGGTGGTAGAACCTTTTACGGTTCGATTCCGGAAACACCACCGCCACCTATTTCTGCCTTATAACAGCAGTGTTCGTGTTGCTGTGTTCTGGTTTGAAGGGTGTGGTAAGAGAGACATACTTAATCGAGGCGTTCCAACTTGGTCCTCAGGGATAGCAAAATATTTTTAATTGACCTAAGAACTTCAATGCTTTCTTAGGTTGACTACAAATGTACTTGGGCGGCAGTGACCACTTACCATCAGGTAGACTGCATGCTCATTTGCGACCTCAAACCATAAAAAAACACCGATTGATTGTGTAGACACAGCTTCAGTTGTAGTGAAGCCTGCCACTAAATCATATAGGTGGTGGAGAGGAGAGCGTGTGTCGTCGGCGGCGCCTCGTTGCTCGTCTTGTTTACGTCTAATTTTGGCGTGAGCGCCGCGACGCCGCCCCCGCGGCCTCCTGCGTTGCCCATTGAACATTGCGCGCGTGCGGTTATTTCGGCATGGCGAACGGCGCGCCGCCAACCGACTACGCGACGCCGAAGATTATGCTGCGATGTCGATGTCGCTTTCGTTACTTTTTTGTGTCTTTGTGCGACTTCTGCCGCAGGTTGTGATTGGATGCATGCGTCGGTCTATATGCTTATTGTATCGCTGTAGCGCCTGCGACGTAGGTTTTATTTTTCTGTTACGCAGTTAAGGTACCCAAGGTATGTGTGTAGCCTGTCTAGATGTAAAATGGCCTAGCAAAGCGTAAAACTTAGTGAAATCTATGCACTAAGATCTTAAAGATGGCATAAAATATAGTTCAGGACATCTAAGCATAACTAAGCAGGTAGTGTAGTATTAACGGTTGTAATCGAGTACCTACGGAAAGGGATATAAACTTTATAATTGACTGTTAGTTACGAGTGCCTCGTGTTAAAAATAAACATGAAAAGCTGGTAGCGTAAAAAAGTTACGAGATAGGTATCATAGGAGAGGTGGAGTATGAGCGATGATGTTTTCATTTTAATTGAGTACGCCCAAGTGCATCCACCGGCGGTTGTCCGCGTCTGTGTGTCCGTTTTTCACCTCCCTGTAGAGTTAACGAGATCGCTGCGTGTGATGTTGCCGCTTGCCTCGGAGGCTGGATGCAGTTCTCGGAACCGCGCGGACCCCGCCCGGTCCCCGCCCGGACCCGCGCCCGTCCCGATAATCGTCTTCGTATATTCAAACGAAGATTGCTGATTCGTTTAAGCGTTCGCATCATTTTTCTCATGTCCATTTTTGTATTGCTTTCATTTTAGTTTAGTTTATTGTCATTCTAATAGCTTCTTAGAAAATTGATCTGCGTGGTTAAGTGCTTATTAATATAATATTGGTGTTGTTGATGAATAATCACATGTCAAAAGCAAGGAAGTTTTTATATTTAATTTTCATCGTCTTGATAGATGACTTGGAATACATTTGTATATGAGTATTTTTGATTGTTAAAAGACTGATTTAGGTAAATATGTAATATTGGATCGATGTATTGACGATTAAAATTACTTTATAAACACAAACACACTGGAATAACATTATAAAAATCATAATTATAAACGAGCGGCCCATCATTTATATCGATAAATTATGTGGCCGGTTCGGCGCCTCCGCGCTAGTGTTGACTGTCAGACCGTGTTCAGGTTGTTTTATCTTATTTCGGTACACCTGAGTTGTTAGTAACAAAGGGATTGATTTTTTTCTCTCGACTCCGCCCCGGCCTTTGAGAAGCTCGCCGCGGTTCTCAGAACCGGCGGTGATCATTCAGTAATCTCCGATAGTTTACCGATAGCGCTTCGCCGTCCGCCGCCCGACCGAATAAATATTAAACAAGAACTTTCTCAATCTATAATACGGTTTTTACTTCGTTTCTATTCTCCTGCATTTCTAAAGCGTTGATTGGTAACACTAGTTAGTTTTAGGCTTATAAATATGTTACATGTTATTCAGAGTTTTAATTTTATGACTTCATTTTCTTTATAAATCTTATTTATCCTAATCCTATATTTAATCTTAATCATTGGTAATGGGAC
>DWTF01000239.1:0-13765 GCA_018250225.1 Udranomia kikkawai
AAACTAATCAAAGATTTATTGAGTTATAATGGTGTTCCATAAAGTGATATAACTCAATTATTTATATAACTGTATATTGTAAAATTAACAGGTATAAGTAGTGATCTAAAACAAAGATATCCGTAGATTTTTTCATACGATAACAAAATAAATTGGCATCTTGAAGTGTATTTTAGTTTGCAATCATTCCTTAGTAAGTTAGTGAAGTCTAAGCCTCGTGGCTAAAACTTAAGTGTAACTTATAAAATGCTTCTCCTTATCTACAAGCTTCTTCATAATTTGATAACCTGAAATATATAATATAATGTAAATAATTAGAATTTAGATCATATTACCTAAAATATCAAAGAATTTACTTAAGGTTTCAACGACTTTGTCCAAAATAATTATCTAACCAGATACAACACAAAATAAACCGAGTAATAGGACAACAATAAATTGATTTCTTATATAGCTAAAGTCTAATTTCAATTTGTTTTTGTTCAATTTAAAATCTTTATGGTATCTGCAATTAATTTTAAATCTGTTAATAAAAAGAACTGTAATTAAATTGCGCTTCAAGAAACTGACCTTGTTATAATTTGATAATGATCCCATTTTTTGTAAGAGTTGCATGTGGAATGTAAAATATTGTGTCAGTTCTTTTCTTCAATTCACATCCTTGACTCTCTTTACTAATTTGAATCAATTTTTCACATATGCCTTTTGAATAGGAGAATTCAAAAATACTATATTTATCGTGGAGTGCTATTGCATGTTATGAAAGAAAGAAAAATTGTGCTCCCAATTTCTCTCCCCACTATCAGTAATAAATATTGCATGTGTGAGTGCATTGTAGTGTGATCACAATGCGTGGAGCTGCATTCATACTTACGCACGATTAGCAATGCGACCGTTGAAGTTTGAATTGAAACCATTCGCGTTTCTTACACGTAACTACATTCCAGCGAATGTCGATCATCTACATATTTCTTGTCACGTGTACTGGTAATGTCTATGCGTAGTACTTTTTGCCCATTAACCCAAATTAGGATGAGGCCCTACTTATCCTATGGTTACGCCCTTGGCTTGCTTATAAACAAATTCAAGCAAGCAATGTCCAAAAATAATATGAACAATTCATTATCTAGATATCGATTGTATTAATAAAGGTAAACTAATTTGTACCTACGCAATTTGTAGCTAAAAAGGAAAGTCTAATACACGCTCTTTTCATAATACATGTTGGAATATATTTCACTTTATTGTTCGTGAATGATATCATAATCGACACGCGATAGTTCCCTCATGCCAGTATTAAATTGAGTGAAAAATTCCGAAAATATGATATCACGATTAGATTGATGGACGTAGAGAATTCGTTTTACTTATGTTCATTCACCTGTGTTGTTTATCGAGTCGACGCCGACGGTCCTTAAATGTTGACTTTAAAAATGAATGAACCCGTTATATCGATATGGGCCACTCGCAACCTTACCGTCAGCCGATAAGTGAAGCGTTGTGCTCGAGCAATTATACTGGTTTCCACCTCTGGCTACCAATATTTCGAGCGCTCTCTTTTACAACCTACGAACACGGGGCTCGTTAAAACTTGAGAGAAAGCTCCAATTGCATTATAAAACACTTTTATTTCACTCACTAGCCGTATTGGTTTTATTGCGAAGATCGCCTCATTGCTATTTCAATATCGTAGTCGGAATATCGTGACCGCATGCGAGCGACGTTTCGGCAAAAGTTTACAACATGTGCTCCAAAGTTAGGCTCCGGTATTTCTAATCTACAATAACTAGTGCCCTCTGTAAACACATGGCGTTCGCATCCGTCTGCAACGAGTATTCGATCCTGAACGGAAGACATAAAGAGTGGTTTTCGATACTAATGTATTCCGCAATCGAATGCACATGACGTCTCCGCGCGGAGCAATGGATTTTGCGCTTTATTGCTTCTCATTTGATTCGGTTTTGATTTGTTTCCAAAATCTTCGGTCGCGGAGAAGCGTGCAGCGCCTGCGTGATCATTATGAATTAAAAAGGGACCTTGCAGGTCGTCGTTTAAGGTTGTTTTTTTCACGTGGCACCGTCCGGTGGAGTAGTGCGGCGGCCGAGCGAGGGTTGTCGGGTACGGGTGGATGCTTTGTGTGGAGTCGTCGTGCGTAGGTAGAGCCCTCATGCCGCTCGACGCGTCGATTGTGTGTGAACGACCGCGGCGAGGGGAGGCGAGCCTGATTATTCCGAGACCGCTCCGATCGCCGGTCGAGGGCTCTAAAACCCGGCTCGAAGTCCCGTCTCTCCTTCCTTACTCATTCGTTGAATGCAAATAAGGATTCGCTTAGCATTAACATTTTGAGATAATATTTCTGCTTTTGTGCGCACCGTTCAAATCTAGTTTGGGGTCGGATTTTTTGATTCGTGTCTGATGCGTGAGATGATAAAATTTGAGTAGAATACATGTGCCCGCATGGCTTTAGTTTCACTACTCATTGAGGGCGCGTTTACAATATGATATCGCTATATAAGATCAGCTGTCTGTCGGCGACGTAGAAAGCAGTAAACAACGCGTGGCGCCCGCAATGAACGCACAATAACTAGCGGTTATTAGAAATCGTGTATGCAATCTTCACGTAAATTTATCGTCATTGCATTAATGACTCCTTAGTCATTTCAAGTTTATGTTCATCAACATGTTTATGTGCAGCAGTCGGCCGTTAATTTTCTTTTAAATAATCATGCGACAAAAAAGGTGTATTTAAATTAACGATATCGATTTGGAAGAACTATAATTTCTTGCATGGACTGATTCACAAAGTGATCAGTTGATGAATTAAATGTGAAAACCCGTATACTAAATCATTTCATTTAATAGGATTGACTGCGGAAGTTTTGGAAAGTAAAATTTGAAAAAAGAATTGATTTGGCTAGATTTTAGTAAACTAATCTAAATTACTTAACATCATTCCTTCACAATGTTGTTATAAAACATGGAAATATACTTACTTATCAACGAGCCGAAACATACATATCTCTTTGGACAAAATGTATACAACTTATGTATAGGTTTATAGTGTCTAAAACATCAATAAATATTCGTGCAAAGATATTATTATTACAATTCGGCGCTTTGAACCTGGCTTCGGATGCGTGACCGATAAAATTAGCACTTATCGAAGTTAGTGGGGGTTTATCTATGTGTATAAATATACGAGCCAACCGTGTGCGAATAGCGAGCGGGCTACGATAGTAATCCGACGCGGTCGTGCACTTTCCTAGCTCCGTCCAGATTCCAATAGTAAATTAATTACGGCAAGGGTGCGGGCTGATTGATCGTGTTCGAACGAACCGACGAACCGCGCCTCGGGTCGCGCCCGTAGTCTCCGCCCTGCCTATTCTAATTGCTCCGAGCCACCTCGAAAAACTTGTACCATCCTCATTCGCTAAGCTCAGCTGGAGTTTCAACCGCTCTCCCTGAATACTTTGATTAAAATTGCGCGCGAGAGCCCAACACGAATTCAACGCCGATGCCTTCCTTCGAAATTAGGGTAACGTTAAGCGAGGGATCAAAGAGTTTTTTCTAGCTACGTGATCCCTAGGCGTTGGTTGGAAGGGTATTCTTTAGGAAAAAGTTTCCTTTTGTATTCCTACGTCAATATCTATTTTTAATAGCTCCCACTATTCTTCCAGGGTCGCACTACCTGCTCCGTTAGTGTCCTTTGTTGTTGTATAAATATAAGAACTTTATGTACCTGTGCGTAGGTGAAGATTGTTCGTTGGTAGTTTTACGATTATATCTTCGGTGGGGATTGTTCGCGGAATAAACCTTGATTGCTGTAGTTCTTGCCACGTTTCTTTCCACAACATAAAGGCACGCCGTTTCGGTATTAACCATTGTTCGCGATCGGCAGTTCCTTAGTTAGGGCAGGAAAACAGTACGAAACTCTATTGAATTGTAATCAAAGTTGTTATTGTGTATTGGTGTTGCCGTGTTACGTTGAGACAATACATGATTTATAGTGGTTAGAATTAATGATAATATAGGCAATAAATAACTGATACCTAATATGTTGCTTGTGAAGGTCGTCGGACGCACGGGACGTAGGAATAAATTGAAAAATAAAACCCATGTGACGAATGATTTCCAATTAACGATTTTTACATAAGCTTTACGAAGGTTCTTTTGATCTTTAAAAACCTAATTTTTAGGTTATGTTTTTGGCATTATACTGCGTTGATGAGTTATTACTTAAAATTATATGGTTTTCATTATCATCATCATTTCAATACTTTAAACTGTTACATTTTATGTGAAATAAATTTTGGAAGCTTTAGCTTGTACGGGCTCTCGTTTTAAAAAGCATGAAACTTAATTTGTAGCCTTATTATTGTTCAAACGTGTTCATTTGATTAACACGTGTCCTAGCGTTCTTGAACAATCTACCCTTTAATGATCATAGCTCCTCATACGGAAGCAGTTTTGAAAGACAACATAAGTTAACATATCTCAAAGACAAAGACATGTATATTTTTGCATTATTTCGTTACGGTTGATCGTATTTCTTGATTGAATGTCGAGGACCACTTGCTTCGCGATTGATTGCATTATTGACGGGATATGGCGCACTGGGCGTATTGAGTTTCAAACGTAATCTCTAAATCTATATGTAGAGTAGATATCAGTACATCTGTCAATCTAGTGTCAATACGTTGAGAACATCGATATGCAAAACACTAGTGAGGCGCGATTCAATATATACATATAATAAAACTAAGTAACTGATCGCCGTCTGTACATGGTAAAAATTCATAAATATACTCAAGAGAACCTAAAACAATGCTTTTCCATTTGGTCTGTTTGTCTGTATATCTGTATGTTTGACTACACTAATCTCAGAAACGGCTTAACCGATTTGTGTACAGTTTTCAGTTATATATTTGGATGGGTTCCACTTAACATTTAGTGTTTATTTCATTAAAATTGGTTAACAAATAAAGAACTTATGTCAATTTATGTCGTCACAAACTAGTACCAAGTAAAAAAGAGCTCCGATTAATATGGTCAACCATATCACCTAGGGTTCTTCTTAACCTAGAGGCACGTCAGTTGAACGGTTTTATAGAAATCGAAATCCACTCGCAAGAAGTCGTGGGCACAGCTAGTGAGGTATATGTCAAAAAGTAATGTAAGAGATTAAATATATTTATGTATGTAAGTATATTTTTACAACCCACGTATCGTTTCCCAGACGGCTAAAGGCGTATCTTGTCGTGAAGTTCGTCACAAACGTCTAGCTTATCTTATTCTCTTTTACGTCAAACTAATATGATTATGTTAAAATGGGATCGAGATAGACAGTTTTCACTAATGTGTTACAAAGAAATGAACTTGATTGTAGTTGGTAGATAAAAGTATTATTTTCATTAAAGTATTAGATAAAAGTATTATAGTACTATTTTCATTAGTGGTGGAAGGAAACAAATTACAATTACTAAGTATAGTTACTAAGATATTTTTTAAGGTTTTTGCTCATTCGAAAACCTTTTATAAAAGGACCGGAAGTTCCATTACCGTCATAAATATGAAACAAAATAAACAAGCACAATAAATTTATTACCGACGTAATCACGTAATAGAATTATAACTTCAAAGATACATTTAATTAGTAACGTGGTTTTTCTGTCAGAGTTAGCTGTATATTATTTATGTACCTATGGTTTGAGTGACTGTAGCAACGTTGGAAAATAGTTGCATAGGTGGTAGGACCTTTTACGGTTCTACTCTGGAGGCATCAACGCCTATTTCTGCCCTATAACAGCAGTGTTTTTGCTGCTGTTTCTAGTTTGAAGGGTGTGGTCAGTGAGAAATATTAAACCGAGGCGTTCCAACTTAGTCTTAAGGGGTAGCAAAATATTTGATGAAATGATTTATGAAAGAACTTCGATCCTGTCTTAGGTTGACTATAGATGTCCCCGGTGATATGATGTTACCATCAGGTGAACTGCATGCTCGTTTGCTAAATCAAAATCATAAAAGAAAAGATAGTAGATGCACCATCTACATAATGATACATGTTCCTATACTTTGCTCATAGCTAGCTGAAAGCGCTGTTTGTATCGCGGAAGTGCAGTTTTCATAGTAACTAGCATATTCACTCGCAGACAAAACTCAGCTACTCGTTAAGCAATTTGGCTTCTCCGGCAGACTGCTTTGCCAGACGCATGTCTGCATAGCAGCGGAAAGGCTTAGTTGTGTGCGTGTATATGTATACATACATGTGTATATTCTACGTCCTACTAATATTATAAATGCGATAGTTTCTAAGCATGTTTTTTACTCTTTCAGACATAAACTGCTAGACGGATTTAGATGAAACTTTACAGTAATATGGCTTAAACATCAGAAAATATTATTGTAGTTTATACATCAGAAGATCAGCGTGCAAAAACTACTTTATTTGTATAAAATCTAAAATAACCATTGCCGGAATGAATGCACTGCTCCTCCGACAAAACGGAATAAAAATAATTAAAATAAATTTAGGCATCAGAATTAAAGGTAATGGAGGTTACTGTCTGCAAGTGTAACTTTTCTTTTTAATTTTATGATTCCTATGTAAATTTAAATAAGTTTAAACCGGAAAAAATAATTTTCGCAGATTTGTGCACGCAATGGCAAAAGAAAGCTGTATATTTAAACGAGTAAATTTGAATAGAAACTACAACACAATGCTAAATTTGAATGTTTTAACGTTCCGCATTAAAAAAGTAATATTGGAGTTGAACAAGCAAGTGAAATGTGATAAGTATAAGATATTCTTGGAGCAACTTCAACGAAGAATTGGTTAGTTATGTACGAAGTCACTCAGATAGGAAGAACGAACTCAGATACGAGATTGTTAAGGAGACATGACATGCCATGAACGTTAAAATAACGACATAATATGACTTACTTGCGTTAAAATGTTTTTAAAAAATATGCTAAACAAAAGGATGCGTTTGTGCAAATATAGGCAGGCTTTTTATTACTTAGTAAGTTAGTAACTACATTGTGCAATTTTTTTGCGAAAGGCTAACTAACCAATTGTTTAATCATCATAATGACGGCATATTACCCACGTATCTACAGAAAGATCGTGAGAAACACCAAACTTACGTACTCCAGGCGTAAACTGTCGCAGTTCTTAAAACCAAAAGTAGCACGTGTTTGATCGGCCTAAGTGCAGCCGCTGCCGGCCCGGTTACCGGTAACCGGGTCATGGGAAAGGTGCGTGCTCGGGGATACTGGTTACCGGCCCGATACCGATTACCGCTCGGTAATCATAACACCGGGTCTGTTGTTGTTATCGTAATATTAATTCGGAAGCTCAACGCTCCGCCCTTATAGTCATATTATATAGTATAGGTAGTCTACGCAATTTGAATGTTAAATTCGATAGATTTCTAGTAAAACGAAATATAGTTTAGACTTCGTAATTTGAGTATTAAATTACGCAGATCGCTTTTTTAAATAAAATGAAATATAGGTTAGATACGCGGCGCTTTCGCATGATAAACGCATGAGTACTTGCGATGTATGCTTCAATCAATTATATTTATTAATTAGCTATAAATAAGAGGAAGGAGAAGACGTGTGTGAGCCTTCTTTTCCTTCGAAACACACACGGTAACAACAAAACCGTTTCCAAACACTAGACATCGAAATGTTTCGTCTTTATATAATAGAAATAAATCGACATTGATCGCAAGTTCAAAGGAAATACAAAATTTTGTTATAACATAAAATATTCGACCGGCAAACTATTTTTCAATTAAGTAGTCGCCAACTCGCTCGCCTTGCGTGTGGCGTGTCGAGACGCCGATTACATGATAACACACAGGTAATTAAAGTAAATAATCTTATCATAGTTCCGAGTGTTTTTTTTTCTCACATTTATTATAATCAAGTAACTATGTTCATTTAGTCACTAGTGCCTACAAACTGTCACATTGTGAAATATGGTGCCAGTTTCAAAATGTATCCCGAAAAGTTTGTACATTCAATCTAAAGTTTTGAATGTTTTAACCTCCGATTTTATTTTTTATTTGGTTGCTGTGGTCTATGTGTAGCATTGCGACAGTGACTAGGTAAACTCGAATGAACGACGTGCCCTAATGAACGGTTATTTTTTTGAATGAAAATGCTAAAACCACGTAAAATATATAAAATGAACTACCTACCTACCTACATCAGTCACGATGTACTAGCAATTAGAAGCTAAACTTAATTTGCTTTTTATTATTTTGTCCTAGGCTTTTTATTACTTTTTAACATCAGTATGAATATCATAAAAGTAATTATTGTATAGGATAAATACAATGAATACATATTATTTTATCAAATTTGATCAAATGCGCGTTACTTCTCAACGAATACACATATTTGTCGTCCGTATTGGTAATAAAGCTAATTTATATTGTTCATAAGATCAACTTAGAACGTAGTTGGAACAGTATCTAGATGCAATCACCTTAATTGTCCAACTTGATCCTAATCTAGTTAATTAGCGATCCTAATCTAACCTCACATAGCTTGCCCGGTTGGTTCTAGATTGGTGCTAAGATTAGATCTGGGAATAGAGAGAGCTTTGGTCTTGACCCCCACTATGGAATTATACCTATACTCTTATACTAGTTGACACGGCGCACTTTGTAGGTACTGCCTCCCCGTCCCTATTCCACAAGTTTTTCATTTATGAACCAATTTTTACGAAACATGTTTTATGAACAACCCAAAATGTTAAGTGAAGCTTACCACAATAAATCAGTGAAAACTGCATTAAGTAAAATCAGATTAGCCTGAGATTAGCGTACACAAACGCACAGACAATGCAGATTTATTATATGTATTGAATCGATAGATGTTACTGTGCCCGCGGCTCCGCCCGCGTGGAATTCGGTCTGTGTCTGAAGTGCCATTTTTGTTGCCTAAAACATGGCCCGGGATTTTCTCGATAGATTAGTAAAGTTTACGTCAAAATCCGTTTAGCCATTTTCAGGTAATGCGCGTTCTAATAAACAGACAAAAATTCTAAAAACCGTTGAAACGTGTACTGTTATCGATTCTAAGTATCCTCAGCGAATTCAATTTTTTTCGAACATCTTCCATGTACATACTTTCGACCCTCTCTAGCTTTGTTATATGTCTATACTCGTATGTAGTTTAATAACAGCGCGCCTTATAAATCTGTAAGTGAATTTAATCAATTTACACGCGAATTGGCATCATCATGTTAATAGCTTCTTACAGTACGTGTATTAATGTTTTCCGTGATTCTAGTCTTATAAAGTCTATTCTTTAAAATTGCTTTTTAAATTCGAAATAACCTATTTGTAGGACTATAGCCATCTAAAACGTATTTAATTTATAGTACAATAGTTATCGTTTAGGTTTAAAAGCTTCTTCTTGTTACATTTTACATAAAATGATTACATTGAATTAATATTACCCTTAAATAAATATCTTCGTTTTCCCTGACAGTAGGAGACGTCAGAAAGGCATACTTAATATACAAAATACACGATACTACTAAACGTAACAGCGGGTCTGAGGCTCAAGAAACGTAACTAAATAACTATACGTACAATATGTATGTAGGACATGTAGGTGTAATATGTTGGTTACGCGTTAACTCGCTGTAGCGTTTCAATTTCGACACTTGACGTTTGACCATGGGTTTATGAATATGTGAGCTAATTCTAACGTAACGAAAGTCGTCGCCACTTCATTGTTTGAGTCAATGTTGTTGCTTCTTGCGGTTTCTCTCGTCTAAAATAATATATAGAAAATTTTGAATATGCGCATTTTTTTTTTTTTTTACCTAATTAAGTTTAAGTAAGTACAACCTTATAATAAAAACAGGGCAGGCGTGGGCCCAGGATACATCATTTATTATGAGTAAAAAGTTTTTGGTCATCATGCATTATAGTTCTTCGTTTCTCTTAAATCCATAAATTGTAAAATAAACAAAAAATACAAACACATGATATATATACTAGCTGATACCCACGTGTTCTTCTGCGTTATTTATTATACCTATTACAAAATGCGAATCCGTTGCGTAGTTTAATAGACTTAAGGGGTCCGATCAGACACAACGGGTGGTTTTGTTAACACGCTTTTTATACTATGTAAAGAGTCGCAGTGTCATTCGACGAATCGGTTATTTCAACAGCTTTCTTTTCGCTATCGGATACCGTGATTCGCTTATTCACTTTCATATATCCAATATGCAATAAGCGCACTATAGACGGGGCCTGTCCGCCGTACGCCGGCCAGCCATTATTGCAATTAATCATGCAGGTTTTTGCCGTCACTACTTCCACAAACAACTGATAATGATCGGTGTCGCGAGAAATGTGATTGCTGTTTATCGGATTAAGGTTTCATATTTCAGCCGCGTACACTTTCTTCGCACTGAGACGCTTTATTGTTGAGTTGAGAGTAAAATGATGAGCGTGTCTCAGTTATAGTGCTAACATTGTTGCTCTTTATTCAGACATCAGGATTAGACATACGTTCATCTATTAGGTGATTTTACTGAATGGTAAATACGTATTAGTAAGTATTCTGTTACTTTAATACGGCTACTTTAATATTTTCGTTGCCAAACAGCTTTGTGAGGCATACTTATAATAATTTTATTTTTCGCAATTTTGTTTGTAGTTTAGTGTTTTATGCTGGTTGTACATAACCGAATGCCAAAATCTATTGCCTGAATATTTTTTTTAAGATTTAGAAGAATAAAATGTAAAATCAGATACTTATTCTATATTAAATCTCTTTATCTGTAATATATCATTGTTATTAACCGTTTCTTAACTTAACAGTCAATAGTACAAACGAGGCACACTGATTACCCATTACGTCGTAAAGATAAAATGTCCGTTCATTATCTTTTCAAACTGTGATCGGTAATTGCCGGCCAGAACATGTCGGGACATAAAGCTGTTGAAATGTAAATGTTACGGCCAAGTCTAAGTCCACTCCTGCCTCTGAAGTGCACTTGGGCCGTAAATGCAAATGCAGTTAGCTACTCCCCAGTTTTATAGTTTATACGCTGTTTATTTTCTTCCTTACTGCTTATGGCTTTATACTTTTGTCTAAGTTGCAAGTAAAAACTCTCTATACTTTTATTTTGTACGTCTGTTTTGTTGTTTCATGTCGTCGTTTTAGTTGTTTTTCCGTTATTTTGTCATGGAATGTTTAAGTAAGCTTTTTTTACACTAGTTTACTTGTAACTATTTTAGTTGTTATGTATCTTTGGATTATGAAATCTAATGTAGGCGCATATAATTAATGTGTCATGAAATTAGCGAGAAATCATAAAAAGTAATTAATCAAAAGCCGATGAAACCGTCAGCTGGTGCGCCGGGGGTCTGTTTGTTTTCGCGGACCTGTAACGAGGCCTTTTATAATTATAATAATCCACGTTGGTCCCGTCCATATTAATCTAGTTAGAAGCGCAAATTCGCGATGTAAATTTATCCGGACCTGTTTGGCGCTATGAAGCGAGATGGCCTACTTAGAAAGGACGAGCGTCAGTCGTGTGAACATTTACTGAGAGTGATATAATATGGTGTACCTGTATACGTTATGGTTATTGGGAAAATCTTGTAAACGCACGGAAAATTTCGTGATAATATGATCGTTGAAATAAGACATTGATTAGAAATTAAAGGTTATGTCATCATCATCATCGCCATGTTTGAGCTAGGTTTAATCTTTCAGGACCTCATGTACATACCATGTACGTAGGTGTCGATAGTGGGGCTTACCTAACGGGATGTATTCGACAAGTACCTATATTTGATTCGCGAAAACACCGTGGATTACTTCCCCGTGCTATCACTCGGCCCACTTGACAAAGACGGTCGTGTTCTAGTTTGGCGTGAGCGATCTACAGATAGCGCAGACGGATGACGAACAAAGCAGGAAGAAATGTGTGGATCGTACAAAAACAACACATGATTACAGTGTTTCTGTTGCAATCATTATTCTTAACAATAGTTATTCTTAAATTGTATCATTATACTTGAGAATCATAATTCTTAAGTATAATGAAACTATTTGATAAGTGAATGAATGAAAAATTACGAATCATTCGCGTGGGGTCGGATGAAAACTTATACATAGATATGGTGATATTTGACTCGTTACGTTAATAACATCTATATTTAATATTTTGGTAACAGAGACGTTTAATTTGATGAATAATCTCTTTAATAAAGATTAAGACTCGGTTTATTCTGAAAATTAAATCACTTTTGTAAATTACTCCTAATTAAGGAATTACTTGTAACAAGCAAAAAAAATAAATCTTCATTCGTCACGTAAATTTTTGCTAGGTATGTAAATTTAATGAAGGCCTCTTATAAAACAAGATTAACAAGTATGTTAATTTAATAGGTTATTCACACTACTCTGCGATTCTGTACTAGACGCAGTACTGCGTATTTTCACCGTAAAACAATGGTTCAGCAAACTCTCGGTAGTCAATAGCGTTTAACGATTCTGCGGAATTGCTAGATAGAATGCTCACGGTTTATTTCATTCTCCGAAGGATTTCAGACGTTGGAAGATGATCGTTCAGATTTTTTTATTTGCGGAGTGAATTGCGAATAGATAGCGAGATTTCAATAGATTTTACTAAAACGTTAAAGGAGGGTGGAAGTTTGCGAAAAATTAACCTAATAGTGTTTATGTCTATTTTTATTTAGCTCAAAGTCGGCTAAACGGTTTGATTGGTTATTTTATTTTAATGATGAACTAGTGGTTTAGAAACAGTGTACATATCGTTCACAACTAGGTCTCATAAGAATCGGGTTCGAACAACTTGCTGTTTATTTTCCACCGTTGTTTATAGAAACTCGTGTGGTTACAGTTGACTGCTAACGTTTAATCTGTACCGTGATTTTCCTTTATTTTATATAAAAAATGTTTTTTTCGCAACCGTGAATACTTTGAGTGACATTTAATATCGAAGTTATGGAAGATATTATGAGGGATATATGTTTGTTCGCTAGGATTTCGTTATCGTAATTGTTTTCTTAGTCCACAAATGCGATGCTACCTAAGCTACCACACCCTTCAAACATAAACAGAGCAGCAAGAACACGGCTGTTATAACGTAGAAATATGTAGTTGTGGCGGTGGTGCTTCCGGAGCCGAACCATCGGATATAACCTAATAAATATTAAAGGAGGATTAGTCGGACCGTCGATGCAGCCACGGGTTGGGAGTTAGCACTCAGTAATAACACACTACGTGCACACTGTAGTGACTGTATACGGGCCCGTGTGGGTGAATGTACGTCCGTCGGCCGCGGCGGGCGCGTGCGTAACTCGCGCGTCGTTTACGTGCCATTGACATTCGGTTCGCGTATACGCCGGCCCGATGGAAATAGCGCCCGCTGGAATCGACGCCTTTTTGTTTCGTACGTCTTGACCATTAACCGATTTTAAACGAAGCGAGGTATAGGTAGGTTTGTCGAATGATTCGGTTGTGCTAATAAACTTCAGGTGGTAGAACCTTCTAAGACACCACCGCCACACCTAATTCTGCCTTATAACAGCAGTGTTCGTGCTGCTGTGTTCTGGTTTGAACGGTGTGGTCAGGGAGACATACTTAACGGAGGCGTTCCAACTTAGTCTTCAGGGGTAGCAACGCACGCAACGACCTAAGACAAGAACTTCGATACTGTCTTAGGTTGACTAGAGATGTCCATGGGCGGCAGTAG
>DWTF01000240.1:0-13755 GCA_018250225.1 Udranomia kikkawai
AGATAGAGCTAATACTTTCCTCAACGTACTCTTGTTAAAGCGGGTTGGTGATGGCATACAGAGAGTGATGGAGAGAGAAATGAAACCCGATAGTCATTTACAATATTTTTTTATTCAATATAATAATCTTAATAAATCCAAAATATTTACATAATACAAAAACATACTATATGACCTTGATCAGCGTCCCCTCGCTTGGTTTGTCGTTACGAGAACATAACTCCGTTGGAACCAGCTACGTTACTTCTACAGGATTATTGAAAGTAGTCGCCTTCTCGTACAAATATAGAACAGCTATAATGTACAGTGAATCGGCGCAAATCTCAAGCCTACACAATGAAGCAACTCAGTTGAGTTTGGCAATTTTACAATCAACATTGTACTTTTTATAAATTATTTTGTATGTATGTATCGCCCTTTTGCCTCTGAGTGAATTACGAAGTTTAACTGTCGCGTTGAAGTTGAGGTTAATCAGATGAAAAATTCGTTATCAGTTGGTAACATGTAACATACCAGACAAATATAAAAAAATCACATTTTCATATAGAAATAAATAAACATCGAGTGCACAAATTTTTTTTCCCGCGTTGCCACTCCTAATAACCTAGTTGGAAGCATCACAGCATGTCTGCTGACCAAATCCGCGCATGTATTTAGACCTTCAGATATTCGACAACTATCATCGCTAAACCTTAAGTCATCGTCTTAAGACACCTGTGTATCCGACAGTTTATAACATCATATAATAGTATTCACTATTGTTATTATCCGGTATTAGTAGTATTACAAAATGTAAAGCGGTATTATTCCATACTTGTAAGAGGAGGCGACTACCTCTAATTATTGCACCTTTTCGCGGTAAAATGCGTTAACATAATAACATTGGGATTGCAAGATCTACTAATTTCTTCATACACCGACCACATAACTAGAATCAGAGTGACGGTATAGTGCCTTTGAACGTAACAAACGCGGATTGTAGTAGAATATTTCGAGTGTATAAGTGGAAATGCTTACAAGTTTGTTTTGTGAGGCCTAATCGCATCACCACTTCAGAGCACAGTAATCGATTTTTATTGTAAACAAAGAAGAGAAACATTTTTAACAGAACAAAAATATGATAATGGATCTTGTTATCTAACAAGTTTTTCGATTAAGAGCGTATAAATAGAACTTGAATAAGTTACCAAAATAAAAAAAAAATTACTTGAGTTCAACATATGGTATTTAAAACTACTCCCTTTGGAGATAAAAACATAACTAAAGTGGTTTTACGATAAGTTGCACGGACTGACCGATTGAGAACTGGCAATTAAAATGGTGCACGCGTCTGAAACGCCGTATTCATTATCCACCTTGCTGTACAGCCCGCCAAGGTCATGCACGATGCCCGATGCAAAACGATAGTGAATAGGGTTGACGTACGTCAATTAATAATAATTATCGACGTACGTCAAGCCTATTTACTAATAATGAATAGAGTGCTTTATACAAGTGACAAAGTAGTGTCTAACTTAATATACTTGACCAGCAAATAGCTGGATTCTAAGAGGTTCAGAAACCCACACAGCAGCGCTAATGTACTAAAAGTTATGAAGATTTTCTCGGGCATTTTACTACACTAGCTCTATTGTTTCCTTATCGCGGTAAATTTTTGAACTTATTTTTAGTATATCGCTAGATATTCTTTAACCTGTAAGAAGACGCTTCTATCTCATTATTGTAATGCATTAGATAATCTTAATATCCCCATAATACAAACTTATAGACATTACAATGACCACTTCACAATATTGGTGTTTAGACATATTCTGTCAATGTTCGCAGTTTAAAGTATGCCGCAGGTAACAGCAACATTACAGCGTTATGACATGTATACAGATACATTATTAGGCATTTCATGCATAAAGATAAAACCGGAGACAAAAACAACACTATTGGATATTTTAAACCTTCGAATTGAACATAACAATGTTACACTGAACGTTACGTTACATATACGTTACAAAGTTACATCTTTACGTTACACCACAACGGTGCGACTCGATCCGTTTGTACAACGCGTTAAAACGAAAACCAAAAATTTCCGACGTGCACAATGCAGACAAATCGAAGAGGTCACACGCCCGGCCGAATTACATATACATAATATATACTCGAACCCTAAAACCTACGGGTATTCTAGACAAACTATCCCTGGACGTGCTGGCGCGAGGTCGCCGACACTGCCGGATATATGCGCTGACGTTATTATACGTTGTGATACTGCCACGACACTAGTGTTGATGAACGGTGCACTCGCCTGCTCGCTGCGATAGTACAGTACGGTAGGCGCCAGGCGTGTATACGTTGACACGTCGAAATGAAGGGTTAAGAAGTTAAGTTCACATGTTATTTGTAAAATAGATTTTTTTATCATAAAATCAGGGATTTTAATATTTTCTAAAATCTTCCCAAGATTAGGAATTAGAGAAGCTTGTAATTTAAAATATATCCAGGCATCATCACAAATCAAATATTGTGTCCGTATCATATTGGCTTGCTTATTTATTCGCCACATAAATTATATAAATTGAGATCGGATTAAATTATGATATATTTTAAATTTTGATGCATATCGTCATATCAACTTATGCACGCCTTGTGCGGAATTGATAGTTTAACTTATTTGCCCGTATACAAATTAATATTTGTGTGGCAGTTACAAGAAAACAGTCGTAAGATAAACGCGTGTTCGTCACATATAATGTAATAATAGCCCAGAATATTACGAAAAAGTATAAATGAAAATTTTAACAAAATTAATAAAATGATAGGTCAGTATTTTAAAGAAGGCAAAAGAAGAGCAAATTGTCCTGTTCCTCATTTTTGATCCACATTAATTACATTAAATACAATCATTTTCTTGTAAACTGCACTTCACAGGCACAAATAAACTAAAACGTCAATGGACATTACAATTTACACGTCTCTATACTGTAGCTACAGGCGACATAGGAGTGCTTGCGTTCAAATGGTTATTAGTAAAAAGCGCCACTTGTAGAGGAACTCTGGACACAGATCACACATCAACAGAGCCATTATCTAACCTAAATTTTATTAACAAAGAGTGCGGGCCACGGGAACTTTCCTGGAATTTCGTTTAGCTGCCGTGACTAATAATATAACCGCATTTAATTTGTTGACAGTAAAATATTCTGGTTATAATAGATACGCTTAAACCTGAAACTTCAGTACTAATACTTAGTAATTTAGAAACGTTACAATTGTCCATTGTTCGCGCACTATGGACACGTCATAACTGCATTATCTACTACAAAATCAATTAATCCGAAGATAGGAATGTATGATTGAAAAAAAGATAGAGATAAATTTATCAGTAGAGATCAGTATCGCCGGTGGCCCGCACTGGCCACGGGAAGAACGGTTGCCAACATCTGCCGCTAGGGGCGCCACTACATTCCTTTGATACTATCGATATACATCAATACACAGACCATCAATCGTATTGACTGTGAATCGATTCCGAAGACTTTAAAATTAACATTTATTTCAGTTCGACATAGTTTGGTATATCAAGAATTGCTTGGAACCAACGAGAAAGCGAGATTTTGGCTATATCACACTACTCATCCCTACAATCAAGCTGTAATCTATCTACCGTTGTACACCGATGGCATGACATTACTCGGTAGGGTAGGTACAAATAAACGCGTGCGACAGTGGCGCCCTCAACTCAGAGCCGTCTCCCCAACGACATCACTGTATAGCGCACGAACCAAGCGAACCGCCCTGTGTGGAATGCGATGAAGGCAAAACTTAGCTGAAGGACACCCACTACACTTGCCGCGCTATCAACCCTTTGCGTCACTCGCTCTCACCGCGGCTACCGATTGGGCGTATAAGCTATATTAACTGTAGAACGCCCAATCCGTAATCGCACTAAATCTTAACATGCATCAAATATATTATATACATCACTGACAGCAGGAGTGAAAACGTGAAAGTTTTCAACAATTTTTCTTGATGGCTTGCGTAGATTAATTTGTCAAATACTACACACACTTAGTGCCATATACTAGACAGTCTGAGTAATATTTATCAAATAATAAAATTAAAAGAACTTTATTTCATTTTTATCCATATCCATCATGTTCCACCTATACGCCGATGAACGCGTACATTATAGTTTTTCCCATTTCACCTATCAATGTGAGTATACAATATCTTTGTCACGTAAAAGATGTAAGACGGGACGCGAACGCTTAAGTAGCTATGTTAACAATAAGTGTCTAGTGTGATATTCATAAGCTTACAATCGTGTTAAACATAATTATAATGATTTTATGGAAAAAACGAAAAACATATATAAATCATATACATAATACATACACAAGACTTTTATTGCAATATTTCTTGTCTAATATATTTTACTCGTCTACATCTCTTGGATACAAGGTTCGAATTGAAATTGACCGATGTTTTAAAACATAAATGGATTCGAAAAAAATATAGATATAAAATAAAAAAAGAACCGTGTTATATTATTGATCTGAATTAAATTAAGTTAATCGAACTATTCATTATATACGACATTGTCAGTAAAACATAACAGTGTTGAGACTATAGTATAAACCTAACTATACAACTTCATTGAATGAACGTTATATTTAATGAACGAATGGAGAATGGGAACGAATGTAAATGCACCTTCACCGTAATTTTGACAGTACCAAAGCTTATAAAGTACTGTGTGATTGTTAAGATGCGCTTTATTTTAGAAAAGCTCAAATAAGTCTAGACAACATTAAATCCTAAACATTTACTTTTGGATTTACAACTAAATTCAAAACTGCGTTTAGAACGCGGCGTTAGTAACGCTCCGTTTTTTTATTAAGCTTCGTTATTTAGTTCATATTACAATATAATATAATGGATCGCATCATATTATCATTCACATTCTCTCAAATAAAGCGCACCGCCTAATATTTATAAATATTATTGCATACACGTACGGCTATAAGAGAAATAAAAAAAATGAAATCTCGTTAAGTAACCTTACACTACGCGGAGAGAATGCCACCGACCGCCTAACAATGTTACAAATGAAATTAAATATAACCATATGTATATATAATATTTCTTTCTCATTACACGTTACAGTTACAAATAAGTTTCAAGTAAATCTAGTTTACGTTTGTTTATAATTAAAGTGCTATGCGAGCCGCGGGGCGCCGCACCCGACATACGCACGCTCTTATTATATACATATATAAAACAACTTTTACAATATTTTAGTAGTACAATTTTCAGATTTATACTGAGATATATATAAGATCTTTTTATTTTTTCGTTTGACAAAAAAATATTAATCATGTTTATGGCTCATTTTCAACAAGAACGCCAATTATTTCATTCGTGGAACTAACAAAAGTAATAGAACGATTCCTATTTTTTTTATTAACTAAGTCACACTTTTTTGTAGATTCTGGTGGCTTTAACTACGTGAAGTACATACATACATAAACAAAAACTATCTATAGACAAACTCAGCTGCTTAGCTTTATAAATGGGTACAGGCATAGAAAAACAAATTATACATACCATAAAATATTAGGGATAATTTGAGTACTATTACTTTGCCAGCAAAAATGAGCCATTCTCAAAAACAATATCATCAAAACTAAGCATAGCCCCCGCCCTATAGTGCTTACGTAATGAATTGTACGGCACCTAACAAGATCGACATAATTTTAATTTACGCAATTATACAATAATTATAATGTACAAAAAAATTAAAACTTAACGATGAACAAGCCCGCACTACAATTACAAAAAGAGCTATGATGATAATAATAAATTAGTGAATTAAAGAATCAGATTAAATAAACCAAGTAACAACTTATAAATACGCAAGGAAAATATTCTCAAAAATATACCACCATTCCTCTATGTACATACATAATGTATCAGCGAAGACATTACACATTCTTATTGAATAAATAAATAAGTTACCCCACACATACCCGGCAAATAAATAATTAATTACATAGCGACGCTAACACAATACTACCTAGCTTTATGTAAATATTCAAAGTCAGAGTCTAAGATTGACTAAGAGTGAGTACACTGTAGGTTCCGCACCAACACAAAACCTATATTATACATTACCTTGATGGTGAAAATCAAATTTTACTCAAACCTTCTTTGTTTAAAAAAATATTATATTTAGGCATTAGTAAGTAAACGATTGATTATTTTATTAAATAGTAATTTTTTTATACTTGAAAACTATCGTAAAAATTATTAATTGGTCAATAGTTGTATAGAGGCGGAGGCTCGGGCGTGGGCGGCCAATGGCTACCGTTAATTTAATAAACAGATATAAAGTAGGCAGTTTCTGTACCTACATAGCGTAGATACTACATTTCCTTCCTACAGGAGTGCCAAAATATAACAATCATAACTTATAAAGTCAGAATCTTTTGATTATAATCTCAGTGTGCAATTCTTTTAATAGTTTTGAAGCTAGTTTTAATATGCTTATTTTTTATTTTTGCCTTAGGTATGTTTATTTTTAATTTTATCTACCTATACTCAATGATGTTATATTATTTGTTATCGAAGTAATTATAAAGACTTTTCTGATTTAGAATAGTAACTTTAAATCAGAAAAGTAATGATAGTCATGCTGCCTTTATACTGGCTCTTTTTCATAGCATTTATGAATTTTTCAGATGTTTCTCTGGAACCTGAAATATTCTTCTAATTCCGCTCTTTTTCAATTTTGTTAAACATGAAGGAGACAGGTTTTAAAGTCACACGAGCACCTATTTCGCAATATATGAATCTAAATATCTGATAAATCCGATATTTAGATTCACATTACTGTGGCTTGCTTCAAGAATCATTATTAATTCTACTCATTTCTAGCTGATCCGGCTCACTTCGTTTTATTTCAGAATCATTTTTCTATTCTAGTCGCTGTCCCCATCCCCGTCCCCGTCTCTTTCAAAGGTGAAAGGGAAGGCCCTGCCCATGTCCCTGTCTCTCGTCACGTATCAATGAAGAATGAATAAAAACACGATTTTATAAACTGTATAAAATGCTAATACGTTATATATTTATTTAAGACATGGATTTTTATCAAAGCAAAAAAGATCTGTTTATCCTTTATTAATTTTAGGTTATCTATATACATTCAATAAACGTTATACAATTTCAATTAGTCAATCCGCATTCAGGGCGCGAAGGATCGCATGGTAGACCCGGAGATAGAAGTCGACGGAAAAAAATCTTCTTAAACTTCGAAAATTTCATATGCTTTTTGGAATTATCAGAAAAGATATGTTCGTTACTATTCTATTATAATGTGTACATTACTTAACCTAAGCTGTAAGACAGGTAGCGACGTGCTAACGCGGCTCAGCCTCCCGCAACCGTAGGCATCGCCCATCGATCGCCGATACCTCTTTATTTACTTTACAAACGAAATTGACTCTTGACAGCCCCTCTCTGTCTAACACCCTACACAAACACCGCTTTCTTTCCATTACGCAAGAAACCGAGCGAGACGCCGCCATCCCGGCCTACTAAGAACGAAAGAGAGCGCGCTACATCGCCATCTTAGATGCAGCCGTGGACCAAAAGTTAGCCAATAACCCGCTTTGCGAGCTGAAGAACGGCGTAAGTCGCGGACAATCATTGGAGTAAATTGGACTTTGTTTGTTGGTTTATTGGGTTGCGTTTCCTTCGAGGGGTGCGGAGTGAAATTAATAATAACGTTTGTCAGAGGTTAGAGACTCCTTAGGGGAGGGTCTCGGAGTAATGACTGCGTGTCTGTGATGGCTCCATTGTGGACTGCGAACGAGTGCTTCTGATGCCTTTTAATATAAAATGCCTAATAGGCCAAATTGCATACCTCGCTATTATCGGAACCCATATTTTGGGGTTAGTAATAAGCATTCCGTGGAGTTGCTTTTGCCTTTGAAGTGCGTGACAGGTTAATCATAAGTAGAGTAATTGTATTGTTTAAGCGACTCCTTTGATAAACGTTCTGATAAACAATTATCTTAGCTTTTATATACTTAGTGGCAAACGGAGTAGTCTTCAAGAAAACTAGGACTAGGGAATAAAGATAATAGTCGATTAGGGAGCGGAGTCAGATAAATGAGGCACTGAATCCCCAGTGCTCACTTAGGTATATAATTTTTCACGTTGCGTATACGAAAAAACGGAGATATGTTTTGTGTTATGTAAGTTAATTTACGTTACAGGCTTTATAGTAGGTACATATAATAATGGAAACTATCTATTTAATGAATAAATATATCTAGTATTACCTACTGCTCTTATGATAGAGCAAATTGGCAATAATTTTCTAAATGTGTGTACCTTTTACTTAAGATAAAATGTAACGATAAAAAAATGTTTATTAATGTCCATGATAATATACAAGTCTTTGATTAAAACGTAACTAGGAAATAAATGTTCATTTTTCATTCACTTTCGTTGTAGCAAGATTCTCAGTTTTAACTTTCATTTTGTAAAGTTCTTTCTTTCCGCTCAGCAATTAGATTTTTGAGCTCGATGGCATCGTGAAGGATTGATGACGATGATGATAATACAATAATTAATAATCATATTGTTCTGTTAAGTTATATAAGAACCGTCTATTGTATAATATTTGTCTATCAACGACCGATTAATTACTTTCAATTTCGGATAAACGATTTGGAAATTAATAAAGTGATCGCCGGCCCGCGGGCCGCAGACGCATCGAGCGCCCAGAAACATCAATCACTCAAACTGAATTAATCCACAACCAAATTAACTCTCCACAAACAGGGCACTTCACCCTAAAGTACGGTGCGCCGATCGATAATCGACCTTATTACCTACACGTAAAGCTCAATATCCCGCGCGCGTAAACAACAAAGAGGTTTTCCGGATTTCAACTTTAATACAACGTAATACAATCGGGAATTGAATGAGGGGCGCGTTCATCTCTTGATTTCATCCTATCTTCACATCGTTTAGTCGCGGCCCGGCTCTGGAAGGACGTAAGTCGCTGCTACGTGGCGGAATGTGTAACTTATCCAACGGTGATAGAGGCGAGTGTTGCGTGCAGTGTTTAATGTGATGGTTTAGCGGTAGAGTTTTTATTTGATTCATTAGCGCAATATTTAGGAGCCATTAGGCGCAATAAGCGTTTCTTTGAGATGCGTAACGCGTGGACCATTTGTTACGTTATTTTATTTGTTGTGCGCTCTTCGCTAGTAAATGAATATGTGAGCAATTTGGAAAAAGAAGCAAAACCAGTACAAATATGTAAAGTTGATATTATGTTATTTCGTGAAACATTTGAACACATTTGTTATGGTGGCAGAATGTTAAGGTTCTTGTCATATACTGTACAAATACTCTACTAACTCTACTGCAAAATTGGCACTCATAGGAACATTGTGAAACTAAAAGCTAGCCTATTTATTATGTCGTCTTCTAAGGCGAGTTTTTAAGTTATAGTTTTGAATTTGCTTTCATGAATAAAAACCTATCTTAACCAATTTATTTTTTAAAAAGAAAGAAAAGACAAGTTTTAAAAGTATATAGAAAGGTCTTCTTATTACATATTTTGATTGCCAGTAACTAGAAGAGAACTTTTCAATAAATATTGGAGAAGGCATGTCTACACGACAGTTGCACAACCCTTGTTTGCTCGTCTATTGCGCGCTTAATACGAGAACTATTGGCTGTGCACGCGGCGTTGTTTGCTTAGGCACGCGGGTGGCTTCCGAGCACTGGAGTGGAATCAAATGGTTTTTATTGTATAAATTACTGCAGTTTGATGGTAAGTTGTATGAAGTTTCAATAGGTGTTTTATTTTAGAAGAAGTAAGGTGGTTACAATAAAATGAATTACGTAGAAACCAAATTATTTGGCCAACTGTACAAATGTTGTGTCCGTACAAGTACGTGCAATCCAATTATTTATCACACTTTCAATGACGATTGTCCCAAAGTCCGTCTAAGTGTTTCACATATTACAAAACCAACACATTCGTACCTTAAACAAACTTCAAGCTTTTCCAATTATTTAAATTCTTACACCGAAGAATTGAAAAGTTCGACAATGAGTATGAACTCACGCAAACAATTTCAATTACTTCACATTACAATTCAATTATTACACATCCAATTTCAATTATCGCACACTCCGTTCCCCACACTACTACTAAATCAATGGCCGCGCGACTCCATTAATGTTCGCAAAATCCACAAAAGTGTCGCGGTCGCGGTCGCAAAAAACACAAATGGGAAACAAATTACGGCGAGTCGTTAGCGTAACATTGTTGCACCGGGCGGGCGGGGGCAAGGGCGGAGCGGGGGCAAGGGCGGGCGGGAAGGCAGCTCGTACAGGACAGTAATTGGGAAAGACTAACCTAATGTGTTAGATTATTTGTTGTCTTATTGGTATTTTTGGATTGTTTTTCGTTTTGAGTACTTACTTCTAGATTACTGACTTACTTACTTAGCGCTAAGGACTTATTTATGGACTTCATAAGGGCCTACTGTCGTATTTGAAAAACTATGCAAATTTAAGTTATTCTCAAATTTTTACGTCTATTTATAAGGAATTCATTTAAATTCCTTTTATTTACAATGCGATACCTAAATAAATAGCTATATTTTTACATAGAAACTATCTACAGGAAAAAAATAAGTGTAGCAAAAAAACATCTCATTCGCTATTCAAACCATGAAATATTTTAGTACTTTTTGTTTAGAAACACGGTGACATACGTTTGGCATTCATATAACGGAACACCATGAACAATGGTTCTCCCCTCCCCGCTCCACCCCTCGCCCCTCGCCCCGGGTGCGACCCCCGCCGCGGAAAAACAGCAAATTAAACGGTAATAGTAATCGAGACATCACAAAACGTGCCCAAACTACGCGATATTGAGCAGGGCTGTCAGAAGTTACAATTTTATTTAATCGATTAGTACTTCGTTTTTTAATTTGTTTTGATAGAGGAATACCCAGGTATGGAGTTTAATGATTAGGATTTAAATATATTTGTGATTTATTAAAAAGACTAAAACCCTATTTCACTTCTCATAACCATTTTTTAAATATTGAAGTATAAAAAATGTTTAATTTTTTTCATAGGAGCCATCGATATTTAGGAGAATTACACTAAATATACTCCCCTATTTTTTAGTAACTGACGTAAAGTAACTTTATACATATTTTTGTCGTTTACTAATATTAAAAATTTATTGGGATAATTTTGGGAACACTGATTTTCAACTTTTTCTTCACAAACGTGATCATGAAAAGCAGGAGATAGCGCCATATTATTTTAACAGGTAATCAAACAATATAATTATCGTAATTCTCCTAAATATCGATAGCTCATATGAAAAAAAAAAATTTTTACGAAGTGACAACCCTAGAGCCGCCCCTGGCGCGCGCGGGGCAACGGTCCCAACAATTGATACTATTTGTTGTTAACGCTTTCGTTTTCAACGAAGACTAATTAGGTGCAGATTTGCATTTTGCTATTGTATTTTACTTTGTGAATTTGCGACAACGCAAGGGAACTCTATGTAGAGTCACAAAGGACAAGTTGTAAGCGATTATGTACTAACAACAATTGTAGCAGTAAGTATATGCAGTTTATAATACGTTTTGGTACCTACTAATATAACTCACGAATTGACTAAGACAGTGATATTGCTTATAGCTAAAATTTCTCTCTAAAATCAATAAAAGTGATTTATTTTTGAAGAGAGCTGAACTCGCTACACATTTTATTAAATCTTTAATTTTAACAGTTTAACGTTATAATAGAAATTGCGTAAATATAGCAGATTTTGTGTTTAATAGTAAAAAAACAGAAACTCATTAATTAACTGAACGGCTATGGAAAAAACTTATAGTTTATGGGGTCATTAGGGGTTATGAAAAATAATAAAATAGTCAAACAATGTGGAAACTCTGTCACGCAATGCTTGGAGATACGAGAATGCAACATGAACAATCCCCCCTGAACAAATAGATTAATCTCCTGCCATATTTCGACTAGGAACTTACATGACTATTTTTGGGAATAGAATAAAAATCTTACTTACTACTAAAATGTAAGTTTGTGAGAATTTTTGTTATTCTTTCTCGCAACTACTAAACGGTTTTAGATAAAACTCTAAAGTAACTTTATCTTCCTCTTCTCTTGCATCAGAATAGCACATACAAAGACAATTTATAAAGATAAATGTGTACAACGTATGAATTAAGTTCGTCATGAATAATCGTAAAATTCACTATTTTTTTATTACCCGTAAAATTTTGTCGGTCAATGCTGGGCGGGCAATATGTTACCATTTTTAAAATACCAGTATTTTATCAAGTTACATTTCTAATCAGCCGGTTGCTATCTACATATATTCTAGATAGCTAAGTAAATCCTTCCTAGTGTAAAAATGGTCAAACGTTAATGTTAACAAAACATTAAATCTATGTATTTTATTGTTATACGTAGGTGACAATTATACGTAAATTAATTTTAAATTCTTATGAGTAAGGCCAAATCTATACAAAAAAATATCTAGGAACCTCTTTTTAACCCACTTTATAAATAACCTAACGGAAATATTCACGACAAACACGTATTTCGTAACATATTGACAATAAATAGCTGCAAGGCGTGCAAGTGGCTAGATTTGTCAAACAACAGCACGGAGTTAACTAGCGCGGAGGCTGCCCGACACGTGGCCCACGCGTGCCCGACGCGGGCCACGCAACGGATCCAGTTACAACGTATGCAGTTTAACTACCACTTTGGCATTGGCAGTATTGTAACATTTTAATAATGTCCCCCGAGAACTAATTAATGAGTGCGCGGTTGTGCGGGATATATTAGATGAGGTATTTATTTTTTGTATTGTAATATTTGTGGAATAATATGCGTCTGACATACGAGTTTTGATGTGAATGATGTATTTTTTGAGATCAAAATTTGTCTAAATCCCTCATTATCCTTAACGAAAAAGTATATCCCACTTATACTTAAATATCTTATTAATATACGAATTATGAAAGAATGGAATTCTAGTATAAATAAACCGGGCTACTTTCCCGTTTATAGTCGCATCTTAAATTTCTTCTCAGAGAGATTGTACCACCAACCAGTGTAAATCTCACTTGATCCGCTAATAATGATAATGTTAGAACACAAATAATTTTAAAATCAAAATACTATAGTTTTCTGATTGTAGACCATACAACTTTTCGTAATTTTACTGAAATCATATTGTCAATTTATTACTGCCCTGTTAGGTTTATACAAAATAAAATGCTTTTGAACTTGAATTTGTATTGCTGACAAATGAATGATATAAATTTGAATCCTATAAGTATTAATTTTTGCGGCTTACACAACTAATTCTAAAACAATCCTAGCATACCAATTCTGATTTGATTTCGATTTCTGATATTTATTAATGTTTTGCACAGTTTAATTAAATACACTAGTAGGCGGGGTTACGGCCAGAGTCAAAAGCCGCAGCACATAGGCAGCCGGAGCCGGCGCGAAAGCTGTGTGCCTACATAGCGGAGTGACGCGCCTCTAATTGATTTATTGTGCCTCGGTTCGGTAGCATGGATACGGCTTTGTTTTTTTTTATTTTTTAAAGAAAACATCGTGAGGAAACCTGCATACCTGCGAGTATATTTTTTATTTATTTTTTTATTT
>DWTF01000241.1:0-13753 GCA_018250225.1 Udranomia kikkawai
TAAAGATATTGTTGTAAATACGTGCGACTACGCGCCGCGCAGTGCAAGTGTGCTCGGCTCAGCGGCCGCTGGTGGCTCCAGGATGTTGGGTACTAGCGAACGGTACTGGTTCGTGTGATAGGGAAATTTTGTTAGTACTTAGTACGGATTTTTGGATGATAAGTGTGGAAGCTTGACTGGCTTTTGACCTATTTTGGTGTAAAGATATTGTTGTAAATACGTGCGACTACGCGCCGCGCAGTGCAAGTGTGCTCGGCTCAGCGGCCGCTGGTGGCTTCAGGATGTTGGGCTCTAGACTAACTAAGGAACGGTACTAATTCGTGTCATGGGGAAATTTCGTTAGCACGGATTTTCGAAGGATGCTTGTGGGAAGCTTGAATGGTTGAGCTATTTTTGTATATAGATATTGTTGTAAATATGTACGTGCGACTACGCGCCGCGCATCGCAAGCGTGCGCTCGGCTCAGCGGCCGCTGGTGCCTCCAGGATGTTGGGTACTAGCGAACGGTACTGGTTCGTGTGATAGGGAAATTTTTTAGTACAAATTTTCTGATAATGCTTGTGGGTTGTGGATGTATGGCTTGTTTTTGGCATATTTTGGCACATAGGTACGTACATGATGGCGTAATTACGTGCGGGCGGTAAGCCACACATCGCAAGTGTGCGCTCGGCTCAGTGGCCGCTAGTGGCCCCAGGATGTTGGGCTCTAGACGCTAGCGTACGGTGCAGATTTGTGTGATAGGGAAATTTTGTTAGTACTTAGTACGGATTTTCGGATGATGCTTGTGGATTGTTTTTGACCTATTTTGGCATAATATATGTATATATGTGTTGATGCAATTATGTGCAGTGATGAGCCACGTATCGCAATTTCAGTAATTTTGGTAAAAACATAATATCGCCATAGTGCGCTCTAATATCGCGATTGTGTGTGCAAGGTGTAAGTTAGGATAATATTATGGACTTTTAAAACACTTTTTTGCGTGCGTCAGTTAAATTTATCGAAAGTGAATGAATAGTAAAATCTGAACAATTAAAAAATACCGTAGGTAAAGTGATGCGGCGCCACTTGCAATTGTGCAATGGACTATTTATTAATTGGTATTGGCGGATGCGTTCGTCATGAGGAAACTGGATACGGACATTAGAATGGTTAATAGTATCAGGCATTTGACGCGGAGTGAATCCATGCGTGCATGTATGCGTCCACCTTATTTGGTTAGGAATGGTATTAAAACTATTTTTAGATTGGAAATAAAATTGAAAAAAATGTTCAAGGAAATATGGCAATCTCACGCCGACTGCGTGCGTTAGTGATATATTTTGATTTATTACTAAAATACTTATTTATAAATCGCATGTGTAAAAAGAGACACACAGTATAATTCTCGTAAAAATCCTCTCATCTTTTCTGATACTTAAATATTTATTCCGATGATCTGCACGGAGCTTGATTCGTTTATAATTCGTAAATTAATAACCCATTTGGGAATTCTAAGGGTCGTTAAAACGATACGAACCGGTTTAGTGAAAAATAAAATAAAGCTTGAACACAAAAACCCAGCGTGATTAATACCAATCCCAACCTAAAGAGAACAATGACCGTGCTTTGCAGTGTAGGTGGATACGATATAATATGCTGTAATTGCAGGGCTGTCACATTATAAAATGAATCGGCAAATCTGAATCAAACGAATATGTAAATTTTTATTAGAATTATGTGAATGCATTTTTTGTATCAAGAGATATTTTGGTATTTATTATTGTAAACTTTTATTGTATTTTTACAGTGCTTATTTACGTGCCCATTTGCATTCATAATAGTTACATTGATTAATATTGTCGGCAAGTTGTTACAAAATTACTTTCTCGAATCACACCATAGTTAGAACGAACTTTTGAATGGTGACAACCCTAAATACGAGTAGATGAAAACTACATATGATATCTCGAGTTTAAACTTAAAAATAAGGCGCATATAAAATTGTTAGTAATAAAATTATGAGTGGAGTGCCACCTACGACGAGTGACAGCAGCGTTTATAATAAAATGCATTTTACGACGCAACCAGCTCCGTAGTGGTAGGTCGTTTTATCTTTTTACTAATCTTTAAATATTATAATATATAAAACAAAGTTGCCATTCGCATCTGTCTTCTTTTATTACACCCTTTAACTATGTAATGGATTTCGAAATACAAACTGAACTCAAATACTATCTAGACGAAGTTGTTATCAATGTACTCGTATAATACTTAGAAGGCGCCCAATACATGTCGTAAATAAGTTCTTTAGCTTATTGTATCTACAAAATTTGGATTTACAGTTGCTTACAATTTATTATCTTATTTTAAGAATTCAATGTGCTACAATTTAGTAGTTGGTTATAAATCCCTGAGTGTCAAAGCTACATCAATATTATGTAGGTTCTTCACTTTATTGCAATTAAGATTTATAGTAGCTAAGAATCCAAATTGCTACTATTACGTAGCTAGTAGTTGATTACAAATCCGTGGGTGTAAATTTAGTTAGTTCGATTATTTTATCACTAGTTCGATTACTTAAAAAAAAAACGTCAAATTCGCGCACCCATATCTTTCGAACAAGGTGTATGTTATGTTTTCATACGCGACGTTTTATCATTTGGGTGTCGGAGCGCGGGCAGACAACTGAACCCGCGGTAGTGACACGATTGTGTAATGCTGCAATTGGTTGAATTGTTATATATTCAATTTGTTCTGTTGAATAGATTCGATAGAATAGATAGATTAATATAGAAAATTAATATAGAGATAGAAATAGATAGATTATTGTTATTGAATCTCGACTTACTGAGCGACATCTTCTGTAAGATACTGTGGGTATAAACTATTTCCCATAAGATTAATTATGAAAAGTGAATAAACTATTTTCAAAGCTAGGTTCGTGTGACCTGATACAATGTAATCTTAGAAAGAAGAACAATAATCTTAAGCCATAAATGTTTTATACCAACGCACCTATATCGTCCGAACGAAGTTTACCTAAAAGCCGGCGTGTTTTCATACATAACACATATTTTAACACACATATTATCATTGTTATCGTCTCTTAGCGTTCGGAGAGCGGAAGCGGTCGAGCGGTAAACGCCGCACGATTGTGTAACATTACTCCTCCGGTATGTACTCTTAGTATGTATGTAGTCAGTCTATGTGCTGCGATTGATTGAGTAAACCTGTTGTATTCAACAGTGAATGGAATTAAATCAATACGATCGTTTTCGAATTTTCTTAGTAATCGAACTGTTGCTTGTTTTTTATTAAGTTAACGTCAAAAATGTATATTCAAATAGTAAGTGCAGCCGTTAAAACTAACTACTAAGTTTTAAGCGTACTAAATAATATCATCTTATTAAATTGTTACATTTACTTCGTAGGGCTAAAATACGTAGCAGAGTTTTAGTAATACAGGTATAATAGTTCATATTGAGGAGATAATCCGCGGTTAACCCACAAATTTAATTTGTGAAGCAACATCTTTATCACATCATACCATATATTACGTCGTATACAGATGAAAACTACGTTTCAAATAACTCCAATATAATTTGTAACAATAACTTCAGTAAGCATGAATGAATGTTTAAAATATAGACCGTGGAATTACACATACCTACTCACTAGTATTCACCACAAAACAAACCATCAAGCCGGCAACAAAAGAACCGCGGATAGGGGGGTCCGGAGTGAAATTATTTTAATCATGTGGGTCGGGTGTAGGGCCGCTCTCGTGCTGGGGGCTCATTAGGGCCCGCCGGAGCCCTAACGAGGATTTTATGTTTTTATTGCGGCCATAGGAAATGTTAATGTGTCGCGATCATCAGCGCCCGTAAAACCATTGTCGTAAACGCCTCCGACGCCTTAAGTTTGTTTGTATTCGTGTTTATATAGTTTGACGTGTGACTCCGTCCGTGTTTTTCGCTTGCTCGAGATTAATCTCGTTTCGTAATAGCCATTCTTGTAGTAAGAAAATAATTTTGAAGGTGTGTACAGGAATACTTTTTAAACATTTCCCTCGTGTGTTTGTATGTGTTTAGTCTAACGCCATCTATCGTAAATCCTATACAAACAAAATATCCTTGTTTGTAAAGTTCCCATTAAGCGCACACGGACAGATTTTCAAAGAAATCACAACAAAAAGAAATTTCAAACAAACAAACACACTTTCTCGATAATAATATTATTTTACTCAGTCTGTTGCATTCCTAGTAAGTCAGTTATGTCATTTTATTATGCTCACGCTGATTTATGTAGAGGCAGATAATTGTTTATCGATAATTTATCGTTAAAATGTGTAGTTAATTTTGCTTACTAGGAATTTCCATTAATTTTACTGTTTGGGTAATGGACGGAGCCGTAATTAATTTCTGAGTGCACGCCAGTGCAAAGGCCAGGTTTCGTAATTCACTACTAGCTAAGTGTCGCTTAAACCTTTTACTTGATTTGGTAGGTTATATCTTAATATCTGCTACTTTTATGCTACTGTGTGCATGCGTATGTATCCGTGAATATGTATGTGTCCTTTACCCAAGAGAAAACCCTTAAGGGCTGAATGTGTAGAAAGCATTATATGTTTATAAACGATTGAACTGAAACGAAAACATTCGAATAAAGTTTTGTAAACAAACATAGCAAAACACAAAACAATTATGCTTCATTCTAACTGCATTAATATCGTAGGTATAACATCAACTTTTGCATGCGAAGAAAATGTAGCATTATTAGTTTAATGGGAGAGATGGTATCGGTGTGTGAGCGTCCGATCATGGGGGTAATTTGTGGGGGGGCAACGACCCTGGCCCGCGCCCGCATGCCCATTGTCCGAGCGGACCGCATGCGACCGCATTGATTCATCCGAGTTTAAGGGCCAAGAGCTGCAACTTTGTTGAGATGCGGTCTGCAGGCTCTAGTGTCTGGGCTCTGGGCTTGAGTTACACGATATCGCTGTTAGACTAATTACAAAAAAAATCCATAGTAACACTTGTCAGTTACTTATGTTTGTTTTTTTTTGTGTGTCATTGGGTAACGAAAATAGTTTATCGACATTAAAAATGTTATATGTATCATTGATAACATAGCATCCCTATATGGTAGAAGAAGTTTGACTGTTTAATATGTTACGCCTCTGACTGCAGAGTTTAAAACTAGTAAAATAGCACATTGCAGTCTATCGAAGCTAAAAAGCAGACTAGCATTGTTGTATAAAAAGATAATCGAAGGAACTCTAGCGTAGAAATTTGGCGCACAATTGATTTAATCAGACTTTAAAGATGATGAATTGAGTTGTAAATAGTGCTCGTATCGTCCTACAATCCGTCATCTATAATAACAGATAAGCGAGATAAGAATGTACCTGACAAATCGATATGAATCCGGTTATTTTTAGTGCCGTAGTAAATGTTATCTATGCAAATAGCTTCCAACTATGTACTTTGCATAGATAAAATAAAATTTACAATCTGCATCACCGGTTGTGGTGTGCAGTTTTGTACGAATATATTTACGGGTGTTCGTTTTGTAATCGTATTTTTTTTTGGTCAGGTTTTTAGGGTTCCGTAGAAAAGTAGGTGCTTTGAGGTATCCTTTTTTGAAAGACAGTTTATTCGATTATTAGCATTATATATACATTAAGAATTAAGAAGATTTCTTATGGAACTAAACGGCTAAAATGATTCGAGGGAATGAAACAATCTAGTATAATACTCGTACAACTGAGTGTTGCATTTAACATGCTATTGTTTTGTACAAATACTTATACGGCAATTATTAATCTATATGGTTCCTGTAGAAACGATCAGCATGGACCTCCATCACGTAGTACGTACATATTGCCCGTATGATGTCCTTATTAATCGAATCACAACACGGCCCGGCCCGTAATCGAGTTACGTACACCGGCCAGCCAGCGCAGCGTTGCTTCGAGTAAACCGTGGGCCACGTGGGGCGACACTGGCTGTGTTAATTATACACCGGATGCGCACTTCCTCTAATTCAAGCGCGTCCCGACGATTACGCCTGCCGTGGCGCGTCGTGCGCGTAAGAATGTGTCGAACTTGGCAATTTTTACGTTTGGTTGGTGTTTTTTTTTTTTAGATAATATTTGGGAGTAATTGATTGTGTCTATCGCTGGTCTAAGACTTGGAAAGAAAAAAAGGAGTAGTCTTATCGCCAGGTTCAAGCTTGATGACTGAATTGGCTTAGTTAAACCAACGTATTGTCACATTGTCAGCATTCCGTCGACTGATTTATTATGCTACCAATTGGCATAGATGATTTTCAAATGAATTTTTAAAGAAACAATGATAAGTAACTTCTCTTAAGTTGTTTCCATTCCTAAGACCACAGTTTCACATAAACCATCCTTTTCAGTTGACAAACAACCTTCACTAATCGAGCACAGGTCATGTTATGTACACGATTATACATTATGTACCTGTATGTTACGCTCACGGTACTAACACCGATGTGTCGAGTTGACTAAGTTAGTGATACGCTTTACTGCGTCCCTTCCGGCCGAACCTAAAAACTGTGCTCTCCTTTGAACTTCGTAGGGCTTTGAACGCGCCGGCCACCGAGTAATTATTTTATAGTTAGATACACGGAGTTGGTACACGTAGGGGCGCTGCCTCTGACGTGTTTCAAACGAAAACTATTTTCGACACGGGCTGTGTGTGAATGTCAAAATTGTTTTCACTTCAGTACGTGGACCGCTTGGTTGGAGTTTATTTTATTATTTTGGAAGTTAAGGAAAACGGGGTGAACGAATTGAATAAAAACATAGTCTGATAAAAGCGTAACTGTATGTTTTAATTTTTATGTTTAAAAATTGCTTACCAATCAGCTTAACAAATGGTAAAATTACCACATAAAATGTTATCATTACCTACAATGATAACTTTTAACTGGTAAAGTGTCGTCCATATCAACTCCGTAGTACGGAATATTTTTCCATATCATATATTTAAATGAGAAATAACAACACGAGATAACCACCTTAGTATCTGCCGTAGTAAAATTACTTATTTATATTTGAACTTTTAGGTGCTTTTTCTTTCGAAATTATACAATTTTTCACTACGAAGCGCCAACGTGAAAAGCAATAAACACACGCTCACAATAAAACAAGGTATCCACTAATAGGGGACGAAGACAACGGACAAATCGTTCTAATTACATCTCGTGATAGCACGCAGTTGCCGGGCGACCATCGATAGTCAGGTAGGTAATGGCATCTATTTCCGATTGCCCCGCGAGGGGTCAGAGAAATAGAAAGCCGTCGTTATGTACATAACAATACGAATGTTACGTCTACTATGTTCGTTATTTGTGTACCGTTGGGAGCGTTTGTCAAGGGCGATCTTGTTTTTGCGGCGTCTAGCGCCTCGCGCGTGGGAAACGTTTCATTGGAGTAACACTACGAGTACGGAGTAGATAGACATTGTAGAAACGGTACGTAATTAGTAAGGAAGTAAATTTTTGCGATTAGGTGAGAGATATGTGTACTCGTATAGTTGTGTTTTGAGAATGAGGTGTTGGTTACTTTTGTAAAGTTAGAGACTATATTTGTTTTATGCCAGTTGTGTCCACTTGAGTTAGGTTGCAGTCACGTCTATAGGATGTAAAATGTATGGTACAAATCTTATTGTTTATCGTGTCGTTTCCTTAAATATACTCCCGTCCCGAATTAAAAAATTACTTGTCCCGCTAACATAATTTCGTAATTATAATAAAATGCTTTTAGATATTTTTAGATTCATAGAGATATTTGAGGTAGGTCGGGTGGGACGGCACATTAGAAGATATTTAGACGGATACACTTTTTCGTAGTAATGTATTAGAAGTAGAGATTTGATAGTTTTTCTGTTCCACTTGTAGAGCCAGATGTTCGTGGGCGACAGCGACCACTTAACATCAGGTGGGCTCAATGCTCGTTTATTACTCCCATGCCGATTTGAAATCGACGCAAAAGTAGTCATAGTAGCTCCCAATTAAACTCTTAAATCATTCCGCCAGATTATAAATATTAATGAATGATTAACAGCATGCCTAATTAACATGACGATATATTTATCGATAAACATTAATAACGTTTAACATATGATTCTCGGTAGCTTTCGAAATAGAGGAATCGAATTAGACCCGCAGAGGTTTAAGAAAATAATGAATGGTTTGAAATCGGCGGGTATGCTAATGTAGAGTTAAAAATTCACTGCGTAGGACTTAATTAGTAATTCATGTTTCGTGTAGTCGTAGTCTGTCTGTTGCTTGACGGTGTTATTTTTGTTTCGATTAATCTCACCGCTTGGTAGGTACCCATTTTTGTTTTAGAAATCATTATAATAATTTGGTAGAGTTTATAGTTATGGGCGTCGTTTATGGAATTTTATTGTGTCAATTAATTAATGTTTTTATTTGATTATATTATACTCAATTTTTTTAAATACTGATTAAGTTATTCAATAATCGTAGGTATTTGTTTGATAGGTAATAAATAAAGTTGGGATGTACTTTCTAACTCTACAATACATTGAAATTCGATGTTTTGTGAATTAATACCGCAAATAGAGCGAAGTTCTGTTTTAATAACAATACTTTATTCTATAATACCTACGTACGTACATCAGTATATTTGTTTAATAAATTTTTCGTGTGACAAAAAGTCTTATGAAATAAGTTAATATTTGCTTACAACAATACACTTCGTAACTTATTATTTCTAAGAATTGTAAGTTCATATAGTAGATACGGCAATAGTACGGGTAGTGCATTCGAGGCCACTGGCGCAGACTTCCAAGGTAACAAATGCACTTACCGTGAGCAATCCTCTTAGTGTTTGCTGTTATATTTATAAACTGGATATATCCGCGATATTGGATATTTATAAAGAAAAACTCGATGTAGGAACTACAATAAGTACGATGTGTTTTCATTGCTTCTGTCGTTAGATAAGAAAGAGGTACACAATAACCCCATTCGTCGTGCGGTTTTAAGAAACATACGTTATGTGTAAAGCAAATAGGTAACAAAATAACAAAAAAGATGTGAATGTATTAAGAGCTCTTCAGCAAGTGTGTATAAATTCGTATTTTATTTGTTTATTTATTAAACACCAAGAACAGTGCACACAAAACATTTTACGTTATAATATTACGTCACATTACCATACATTGTGCTGGTGTGAATGCTGTTTAATGGCGTAATAATTAAATTTTTTTTACATAATTTTATCTATGCGACACTTTGTAAGCGGAAGAGTTTTATGTAGGTACATAGATAGATTAAGGTAGGATAGAATTTTTCGCGGTAAGCCTTCGAGCATAATACATAGAAACAGATAGGGTTGACCGCGGTAAGTTCTAAGTAGGTAGTATTGCTACTGCTACACCTAGGTATTAGTACTAGGCTTGCCACTCGATCGACTGCGGAGGTCGTACGCTGTCATCGGCGTCAAGGTGACAGACACACAGATACAATTACCGATTGCAGTAAGTATATAACGCTTTGCCCTTTGCGCAAGTTTTTTATGCACCGATGCATGAGGGGGCTTTGTTGTTTTGTGATTGTGATGACGTGATGATTTTGATAAAATCTAGGTATTTATTTCTGTTAGTTCTCTGTTAATTCTAAACATCATCAAACCTATCATATTCAGAAAAGAAATACAAAATACAAACAAATAAGTAGAATCGTATATGTACTTCCTTTAATAAAATTTGTAAGACCTAAAAACTCTGCAGACCCACCTTTTTTCATCATCATAATCGACTACCTATTTTAGGAAAAACTCTTATTTGGTTAAAAGTGATTTTGGAAGTAATCGCTTAAAAAGGAAATTAAATTTAGTTTTGGTCAGTATTTTGATTAAAACTAAAGGAAATTGTATTCCTGTATCAAACCTAGTAATATGTATATTGAACTTCTTATTTATTATACGTGATAAGTTATAAGTTTCCGCAACAAAATGTTTATAGATAGTTTGAATGCATCGTAGATGAGTGGCGAACGGCGTGGTTGCACGTAGTATCGCAGAATGCACTTGACACAGATTCGATACAAAGAAACCGAAAGATTTGTCTGCAGGTCCGTCAGTACCGGCGCTCTGTTATTGGAATTGGGGAAGGTAATGTATTTAGTAGTAGTAGTGTTAGTATTTATATTTGATTGTATTTTTTGGAAAGTAACTTATATATTTTTCAATTGTTAGATTTCAATTATTTTACGACTTCAAAAAAGAGGACTTTATTTTTACAAAGAAAATGTTAAGTTTTCTAAAATACAATTAAGTTAACACTTATCTTCATATTTGTTGTTTTCTGTCCTATAACCTACAAAAGGAAATATCGATAGACTTCCCCATTAATCTCTACTTTTCGGACATACAGTAGTTAATGTAGGACTCATAGAATATTAAATGTTTGATTGCTCGATAAAACATTAAAGAAAAGTTGCGTGTTTCCTAAAATCGCATAACCCACATTTAAACTAGTCGTCAACAGGTGACAAATACGTGTTAGTTAAATTCGGTGCCACTTTTATACGTTCACGAGGGGTGGGGTCCCTACCTTGTCGCCCTATGATGTATTGACGTAACTAAGTTATCGGCCCGGCCAGTGCAACGTCCCTGCGTAATTGTTTGTACAACACTCCATAACTATCTACGGCACTGCGGCCGACTGCCGCGGGCCGGATTGTGCCGTGTTGTGCCAGTAATACGGTCCAGTCTCCCCTGTGCCGTAGCGTAACATGTGACGTTGTGCACAGATAAGGGCGATAAGCCCGCCCGTGTCGATCATATCGGCGCGGTTTTTGTGTCGTTGGGTGCGCGCTTAAAAATGTTTTTTTCCTCTGTTTGCAAATATCGGCGGCTATCGGAAGCTCTATCTAGACTTTTTGTGTATGACGACGATATCCTGATGTTCTTTCTGCGCTGCGTGTGGAATTGAATGTAATTTATCACGGCCTGCTGAGCTGTGAACACGCTTTTTAAGTTGGTTGGTATCACACTATCGTAGTGTTTGTTAATTGAGCGCCTTTGCCGGACAAGACGGAAGTTCCTAATTGAAGATACATTTGTTTTACTTATATTAATTTTCATCGTTCTTTATTTCGTTCAATTACTGATGTTGTGAGATCATTGATAAGATTATATAAGTGAGGAGAGCTCTCACATATCGTAAATATTACTTAATTACTTTCAAGTGCACTGTAATGCCATAAGCGCGACTCCATCCCTTATCTAAACTTCATTCCGCGTTAAGAGCATCGTTACACCTAACGTGTGATTGATTTAAACACAATAGGTGTTACATAAGTAATGTAATATTAATGAATGCCTAGTTAATCATTCCGCATTAGCGAGGGACACGGCCAATTAGCATTTTTCTTATTGTTTAACAGCGTTAGTATGGACACCTCGCTTCAGTTCACAACGCATAAAATTATGTGCGTAAGATGTATTCTATTGACTTAGTTACATAATATGTTAATACTGGATTACTATGATTTTGATTTTTTCGGCCTCCGTAGACCTACCGGCTTTTACCGTTAATATGTGCGAATATATTCATTGCTAATAACTATCCACTTATGAGCGCCTGAAAGTCTTAAGAGATAGGGATTTTGCGTTAAATACATCCTTGGGATGAAAATAAAACATTGTAGGTACATATTGTATACTCATGTATTAGTGTTAGTAAAAATGAAAATACCGTGCTACGTATTATGATATTATAGTTCCGCTTTAAACGTAAGTTCCAAGTTAACTTGCAGAGTATGTTGACTTTCCTCAGGTTTGAACCTTCTAAAATCCCTTTTTATTGCTCTCTCACATCGTCTAAGGATTAACTCTCAACGCACGGCCGGAAGCGCTGGATCTGAGAACCTAGCAACTAAGTAGTTGTAGACGGTGTAGAAAAAAAGTTTCATCAAAATAGAAATAGTTTTGAATGTAAATGGATATTGTTTAGTGGATAAAGCGTACAAAAAAAGATTGATAAGTATATAATATTTGTTTAGTGTGAACTTGTTTTTATTAAACATCTGTTAATTATTTTTTTATTGTTATTTATGTAAAATTAAAGATTTTCAAAGGCTGCATGTTAGACAAGTAAGTAATAATTATTTTTTTTATTAAAACGTATAAATAAGCATGTGCATGAAATGGAAATAGATCCCTAACAAACAAAAGAAACTAACAAATAAGAAACCTTATTCGTTATCTGTTATTTTTATCAAGGGGATCGATGCCAGTGTAAATACAATCACTGCTGTTTTAGCTTTTAATTTGCCAAAAGTGGTACAAAACAAGCTTCAATTATTCATTTTCACTTCAATTCCGGCTCTTTGTAAGGAGATTATGACAGTCTGTTTAATTGGCGCTTTTTTTTACCGACCCCTCGCGTGTGGGGGAAATCCCTTGTGTAGGTGCACCATGTGGCGAGATTTGAAGGGACAATACGCGGACTTTAAGATAATAAAACGTAATTGGATTATTCCATGGCATTATACACAAACACAATAAGAGTTCATTATTTTTCGTACTTTAGATCAACTTTAAGATACACTCAAATTTATCGTGGAATAAATCTTCGTTACTTAGACATGTTGGTTGATAACTTGAAAATGTTTTGGACAATGGTCGATTTAATGATTTGAATTTTTTTTTCGCTTGAGTATGTAGTAGTCAAAAACTTTTAATAATATTATTATTGTTTTTGTAAACGTAGTTTGTTGCCGTTGCGATATATCTGCAGCATGATGTATTATGAAGCATAGTGCAAATTAAGGGAAGTAAATATGTATCTTAGTCTGCTATAATGCTTAATTCATGAAAGTTTTCATAAATGTTTATTTATATCAACATACGTGAATACATGTATATATAAATATCGGATTACACAGTTCAAAAAATCTTTACTACTAAAAGTAATATTTATACGTTTTTACGTGCGTAGTTAGATGAAAAAATAATCTAATGTCCACAGTTTAACGTGTCCCGTTCTGTAGTAGTTTCGTGGTGAATACCCGTGAATTTACTGGTTGGGGAGCCCGCGGTTACGACGCGAGTCTTGGCAACGCCGCCGCGGCTTATTTCGATAATGGATATTCCTACTTTATTGTATTAAAATTCCGTCCGAAATGAGAAGTCAGATTTTGTAATCTTTTATTGTTTAGAACAGAGCGCTACGTAGCGATACGTCTTTGGAAAGGGTGAGTTATCTTTATTGGTAAATGGTTGTTTTAATTATAGAAACGATAATTTAAATTGCCGAGGTTAGAAGAGCTCAAACCGTATATTAGTACCTCAATGGAGACATTTGTAAGGGCAATGTAATTTTGGAGAATTGACTTCTTTTTGCTGTGTATAAAACGTATCTTATTGTTGAATGTGTCTCCCTTACGACACCCTTCGAATCAGAACACAGCAGCGAGATCACTGTTGTTATAAAGGAAAAAATAGTATGACTTTGGTGTCTTCGTGACCGAACCACTAAAATATTCTACCATCATATTAAAGGTGGTAGAACTTTTTACGGTTCGACTCCGGAGGCACCAACGCCACACCAATTTCAGCCTTATATCAGCAGCGTTCTTTCTGGTTTAAAGGGTGTGGTCAGGGAGACATAGGACCTACTTAACAGAGGCGTTCCAACTTAGTCCTCAGGGGTAGCAATGCATTTGTAGTTGACCTAAAAAATAGCTTCGATCCTATCTTAGG
>DWTF01000242.1:0-13737 GCA_018250225.1 Udranomia kikkawai
ACAAACAAACAAACAAACAAACAAACAAACAAACAAACAAACAAAGTTTTCCTCTTTATAATATTAGTATAGATGAACATCGACATTGAGAACCAGATAGACTCCGATTGGTTTTAACCAGTCCTTTAGTAGTGAATTACAAAATTAACTTCACTTTGCGCGAACCCGATGACGATAAAAAGTTTAACAATCCGGCTTCTTTTTCAACGAACATTGTTTCGGCGCAAATTCTTATTATAAACTCGAGAAATTATTAACGCACCCGAAAACAGGGGAGACCACAGGCTAGCGAAAGTTGGTACTACTTGAAAATTCACGAACAGTCTCCTAAGTAATATGGAAGAGAGTTTTGCAGTCTGTGGTTATAAAGGATTCTAATCTCGGAGCACGATCACGATAACAATAATAGTTAACGTTTCCCCGACGTGATAAGGAAGTTTGTTTTAATAAAGCGGGTTGGACTTCACTCTAATGCGTCGTGGGAGATGACAGCTATTGCGGTTCCCGAGGTGGAGTTTGTGGCTGAAATTTTCGAGGAGTTTTTAAGCAATTCGCCATTTGCATTTTCTTTGTTTCGCGAATTTGCCCCACGTCACAATGAGCCCCGCAAGGCGGGATACATTTTGCATTATAACCCACGGGTTCGTGGAATAATAAATTGTTTATTTTCTTGCCGGTTCCGTATTTTGTGTATGAGATTTATGCAAGCGATAACTAAGACGCGGTAATTGCGAATGTTTCTCTACTTGACTTTATAATTTATAGTTTGCTTCATAAACCGAGACTCGCATTTGTGGGTTTTACTAATTATTTCTTAGGTTCAGTTTAATTTAATATTTAAACAGCAGTGTTTATAATTTTTCGTACTGTATTAATTTCTTACACATGCAATACAACAATCCACTTTCTTAAACATTAATTTCTTACAATTTCTTACACACTCATGTTGCTTTTCTTTAACAAAGACTACTAATTATAACTACTCACTCCTATGAATCTATTAAACTGCATTCAATCTTAATTAAGGTCAATATATAAATTTAAAAATACAGTTTACAAGTACACATTTTGTGTAACTCAGGTTTGATGCGTTTTACTTATCGATACAAAGATAATCTTATAGAGGTTTTTTTTCACAATTTTATCTGATACAATAATATGATAATTACTCGAAATCTTGTGTACTGTAAAGGAGATCGGTTTGTTCAATGAGATGTTTATTCCTATATTTACTACTCCCAGCCCCATTAGTTCGAAGTCGATAAACAAATTTCGGATCTGTTTACATAATTAAGATGACAAGTAACAAGATGTTTATTTATAGCTTCTTGTTATATAAATAAGCGGCTTGTTGTACTAAATTATGTTTGCGCTGTAATTGATATTGGTAGAATCTCATAAAGATCTTAGATATACCAACAGTGTAGACGATGTGGAACATTTTATGGTTTTCACGTATATATTTGAGCCCTATAATGACAGAGTTCTTACTGATAAGTTCTGATTTGACGGTTTTGGTTCGTGGGCCACTAGACCGAGGCATTTCATCTTCGTCTTTAGCAGTAGCAACGTATGATCCATCTAAGAAATAATTCGAGCCGGGCTTGTTTTGATTCAAGGTGTAATTGAATTGTACTTTACTGGCCACAACAAGGAAAAATTAGGCACAGATGTCGTCTGAATGGTGGTTATGGACAAAATCATTTTTAGCATCAATAACTGATCGTTAAAGCTGTGTTATTATTTGTTACTTTATTGCATTAACCACTCAAAGCTATTTTAAAAGCAAATCCGTAATCGGAAGATCGAAGTTTACTCCCGACTGGAATCCCCTTAACCTCGTTCCAAAGCGTTAACAGCGCCAAGACTACAATTTACAAAATTCGATTTCTCATTAATAAGTTTTAATTCCCCAAAGCCGTGCCCAATAAATCGGATCATCGTTTTATCTTCTATTGAATAATAATTTCCAATCAGATGCCTTAAATCCGGGATAATTTGTCAAGGCATCGGTACGCCGGCATCTATCAAGCTTAGACGGTGGCCATCACTCTCTGGAATCGTCTTCATTCACTTTGATTGCCCTATATTTATCCGATTTGAGATTTCCATGATGTGATTGGCTTTAATGGAATGGTTCTTTATTGATTGTGATCGTTTTCGTTGGAAGTTTGGCAAAATTGTTGCTGCTTGGGATATTTTATCCTTCTTACTTAATCGTTAGAAGTTTTCGTTTAAGTTGGCCATCGTCAATCATTACTAATTTTGCTATCTCACTGCTGCCCAAAATATTTATTTGTTCGGAAAGACATGTCCGAGTTAGAATATTTGAGGAAAATTACCTTTAAAAAAATTCAAGAATACGAGATGCGAATTTATGACACTTATAATCTTTTACATTTCATTATTATTTTGTATTAATTGTAATTACATTTACTTAATATTACTCCAGTACTATTTTTACTGTTGTGTTTTGATATGAAAAGAGTGAACTAAGAAAGACACTCAGATAGATAGGCGTTTCAACTTAGTCCTCATAAAGCAATACATTTGTAGTCGACCTAAGAAAGAACCAATCGACCTTGGCCTTGATTGATTACAGATTCGCATGGACGGCAATGACCCACTATCACTGCACTGCATGCTCGTTACCTACCTTAAATATAAAAAAAAAAAAAGTTGAAAACCCAAAAGTAAACACACGGGAGCGGGTACGTTTAACTAATGCGCAATAATCATGCATCCGTTAAATTCTTGTGGAATAGCATGGCCGACAATTTCACGGTAACACAAATTTAAATCTATTTGGACTGGAAACATTTGTAGCGGCCGGAGCATTTGCAATTACGCAACCGTGTGCAGTGCCAGCTTTCATATAAATATCCGTCGTAAATAATTATGAGGGATATTTCGGCGAATTATTTCGGATTTTAAATTGTTATGTGAAAATAACGCTTATTTTATGAGACGAGATATATTATGCTTTGGTGAAGTTAATGTTATTAGTAACGTAATGCTAGTAAATGATAAACTTTTGTACTGAGAGTCAAATAAATATTTTTGCAAAGGAACCTTTTCTAAAATAATATGCGAAACACATATTACAATCGAGCAATAACATTTAACTAATAACAATACTTTATCGTAACAATGACATTTAATAAGTCGTAAAATGAACTGCTACGTCGTGAAATAAAATCTAATATATTGAGTTGTGTGTGCCATCTTACGACTGTATGTATCGTCAACAAGCTACTCAGATGCTCAAAGCTGTTTCCTCTCGGACAAATGGTGCGTTATGTTAGTTCTTCCGCTCAGACATCGGTAATACCTTAAGCAAACTTAAAAGCAATTCAATTGTTTACTCTCCATTGTGGGACATTGCAACTTAGTCGTTCTTTGTTCGCCGGTTGTAAGCGGCATTCATTACGAAGTTTTAGTGAACTATGGACTAAAAGTTTGGCCTGCGAGGTTTTGTTGAAGATTCATAAAAGCCAAGATCTGCCGCTGAAGGCCAAGATAATTGATATTTTTGTTAGATGATGAATTCGAAGGTAGTATATTTTTTCGAGAAAATTCTCTCAGGACTTAACTTTCTAGAATTTACTGAAGCATAGCCTAGACGTGTAATATCGTGTTTTTTTTTGTATAGACGATTAGAATTTTGTTTATAGCAAGTACCCAATATAAATCATATTATTTGTAAAATTGAACTTAGTACTATTACACCAAATGAGTGGTTGTCATCGTTTTTAGGTATTTTGCTCTAGAATACCACAGGTACTAGGATCAAATTTAATAAAATGAAAAAATAAAAATGTAAGTCATCGGTTATCATCAACGTCAGTTTCAAGTTCGAGGTTCCGATGACTTGGGAACTACAGGACTATCACTCCCAAATTTTACGTTCACCATCGCGTGTTCCATCACAAAAAAACCTCAGAACGTGTTACGGCAAAACGATCCTGCCTTACGACTAACATAAACATTATTTATTTTTATTACGAGATACCGAAACACGAAATTGGCCGTAACCACAATTCCTTAGACATAACCAAACGGTTTCCATCCAGCGTTCGGCGATAAAGGTCTATTCCACCTGACCTCGATAAGTCATTCCCGACCACGCAATCCGCAATCCCACCTCTCCACACGCATTAAGCCTGGAAATATTACCTGCTATGAAAAACCCTGAAAAATGTTCCCCGGTTCGTTTAACTGCCCAAATGACGGGAGCAAATCGAGCGACAAATAAATGTGTGGTAAACATTTGCATATATATTGCGTTCTCGTAGGAGTCGATGAATTTTAAAATGCCGAGCCTTCTTCGCTTTAATACGGTGAACCATACAAATTGCCTGATAAATATGTTTCACTACATTTGAATTGCGCGTAGCTTCGCGGTCTGGGTAGGCAGTACTCGTACGTTCGGAAATGTAAAACGTTGTGGGAAAAGTAGGTTAAAAGTTTTATTGTTATTGTCATCCATCAGCCTTTCGATATCCACTGCTGGATGTAGGCCTCCCCTATCTGACGCCACTCCAACCGATTCTGCGCCTTCTCCATCCAGCAGTTTCCTGCTGCCTTTTTTAAGGTCGTCAGTCCACTCGGGGGGCTGCCGATTGTTATTGTAGTAGAATTGTCTAATTTATCAATTCAAATATTGTTTTTAATAGTCCTTATATTACTAAATTATTTTACAGTGTTCCGTTGGAAACGCCGTGGCTGCCAAATTTTATTATTTGTTCAGTGGAAATAGTCTCCAATATGAAGAGGAATAGGATATGGAAAGAAGTCACGACGAAACAATTTTTTAGTGCTACTGAACTTGATTTCAAAAGTAATTAGTCTAAAAACTTTGGCTATTGAACTACCGTAAAAAATTATAAATAAACTGTGATAAACGTGAATGCGCTTGGCGAAAACGAAAGACATATTGTTTCGTTTTTTATCATCAAGCTTTGAAAGGTTTGACATAATCTTCTCGTTTGATGTTATTCTTTCTTCCAATAATATTTTCGATTAAATTCATTGCTGTTTCCAATTACGACCTAGATTTCCCCCGGGATCGTCTGTCTTATTAAGGATAGCAACTCTATGTCAGAATTAAAAATATTGATGGATGTTCTATTTCTACGATATTCGTTGCTATAAACTGTTATTAGATATCCTTGTATTTCCTTGTTTTTTTTATGTAAGATAATGTATAATGAATGGTTTTTGCTGCCATCTATAGTCAACCCAATACAGAATCATAATGTTTTTCTTAAATCAACCCTCAAATGTATTCCTACTTCTGAAACATTGACATTGATACTGACGTATCGTATGTTTTCTTTGCCACATCTTCTTAATAGAACACAGAAAGAAGAAAACTGTTATAAGTCAGAAATGGTGGGGGTTCCTCCGAAGCCGAACCATGAAATGTTCTACCACCTGTTTTTATTAAAAATAATTATATGTACATATTCATTACACATGAGGTTAAGATATATCACAACAACAATTTAGCTTGCAAACTCAATAGGGTTTTAGATTGACGATTGCAGATTCATGCAGATTCTACACAGAATTATCCGTAGCTAGATTTTCGATTAACTAAAGCGTAAACCTTGGTATTAGCAATCGAGTACTGGGGCTATAATACCAACTGTGCATATTCTCATAATTATGCTGGCTTCAGGGCATAGTAGATTCGGCAGCGAACTGTCCGCATGGAGTTTTGGACAGGCATATTTCGCCGTTAGGCGTATCCTATAGAACGTGGCACACGTGTTCAGTTTGAATTAAGCTCCTATTTTGCTTATTTGCACAGCGACCTCTACAAATCTACGAACCGTGAAAAATGGTAAATCCTTTTTATGGTTCGACTCCGGAGGTACCACCGCCACACCGATTTCTGCCTTATAACAGCAGTGTCCGTGCTACTGTGTCTGGTTTGAAGAGTGTGGTCAGGGAGACATATTCAACCGAGGCGTTCCAACTTAGTCCTCAGGGATAGCAACGCATTTGTAGTTGACTTAAGAAAGAACCATAATTCTATTTTAAGTTGACTACAATTAAATCATAAGGAAATATGAATTTTAATTCATCAGGTTGTTTTTTTATTAATTATCCTTTTTGGCATCAAATCCCCCGATGATGATGAAAAGATTTTTAATGACCGGCTTGCAACTATATTGGTATCTTCTTGTCGTTGTTATCCTTCTGTCTACATAAGAATCATTATTTATCACAATAATGTTCCATTCCTAAGTTACTTTCAAGCTTACATATTGTACAAAAATATAATGCACGAAAGCTTTATTCATTAACTTCTTGGTCAATTTACGGAATATGTCTGTTTCAATTCCCGGACAATTTAAACTCGCAGACTCTTCATTAGAAACAACGGTCCAAAACCATTCGAATTCAAACTTTTCAACATCCACTACGGAATCCGACTCAACACAAACAAATTAAACCCTACCTTTGAACCCACAGCCACAAACTTTCACATTTACCACTTAAAGGCAACCACGAAAACAAGGTTATTCGATTCCCGTTGCAAAACTTTGTTATTATTTAATTGAACTGCAAATCCATTTCGATGAATCGAATTAATCTGGAAGTCATTACGTAGGAAAATTTGCAACTAACTCGAGATTTTCGTAACTTTGACACTCGAATAAAACATGGCGGAAGTTCTGGGAATCGGTAATATGGCTGCCGGTAATCTTATTCCCGTGAAGTTGGGAATGAGAAAAACTCCCAAATAAGTGGACCAATATATTTTTCTTCGATTGAGTGACTTTACATTATTTGACACGCGGATAAAACACTGTTAGAGTTCCGGTGCGTATTATTTTCCGCCGATAAAGATTCCTGGTAAACTCGGCAATAAAAATATTACTACACCTATTATTTTTAAATTCGAATTTTCTTTATTTATACTAGAGGTCGCCAGCGGTCGACATATATCTACCGTATATTATAGACTTATCAGTTGTAAAATATCTATACTTTATTAAAAATAAATCTTGACTAAACAAAAGGATATTATTGGTTTGGCAGCATTGAAATGACGTTCAATGTATGACAGATATACGTGTGTGTTTGTGTGTGTGTGCTTCAAAGACATTGTTGTGTGCGTAAAGGTTACTTTTACAAATTTGTGGATCTCACATGTTTTACATATTATTTAAAATATGGACTTTCAGCACTTCTTCTCCGTATAAACGTTACCTGTGCAAAATTTTATACTCCTCCATCGTATAATTGTGGTAAAAATCGTTCCTGAGGTTGTAACCTTCAGGTATTAATATATAGATGTACAGTTATATCCTAGGACTAAGTTTAAAATAACTTCCGTCAAACCAGGACATGCTTAGAGTTTGCAACTGAGCCATCACGATATCTTAAACTTAAAATTAACTACTATTTTGGTAACCTGCAGTAAGGTTATCAATATAAAAAATAAAAATAGCTTCCATTTTTATTGGATACACACGCGGACAGATAAGTTGAGAGATAAGCTAATCATTCACTTTTGTTACGTCAAGGAAACAAGACAATTCTGTTGTGCTCCGTTTAATTTGCAAGAAAATGTGTTTTGCCAACAAAGTTGTGATGATAACCGGTGCGGCATCAGGTATAGGCGCTGCTATCGCGCTCAACTTTGCCAAACTGAACGCCAGTTTGTGCATCATAGACATGAATGAGGAGAAACTCCTTAAAATCAAAAGGCAATGTGAAGAACTAACGGACAACAAAGTGCTTGAAGTTGTCGCTGATCTCACTATAGACGAACAAGTTAAGAACAACGTCGGTAACGCTATGAAGGGATTTGAAAGAGTCGATGTTCTTGTCAACTGCGCTGGTATTTGGCGTGCAGGCAGAATACAGGATGCAGATATCATCGAAGCGTTTGATAAGATCATGTCTATCAATCTAAGAGCTATGATCGTGATGACGAAACAAGTTCTGCCCGCACTCATAGAGAGCAAAGGGTGTATAGTCAACATATCCAGCATAGCGGCTACTCAAGTGGGCAATATGTTGCCTTACAGCATTTCTAAGGCCGGAGTGACCAGTTTTACTAAGAGTGCTGCTTACCAATTGGGAAGACAAGGAGTCAGGGTCAATTGCATATCACCGGGATATATAAAGACTGATATTGGGATAAATGCTGGTATGAGCGAAGCTGAGTTCGAAGACCGTTACAACAAATTGAAAGAAAAGGCTCCATTAAATGTGTGTATTAAAGCTGAGGAAATAGCTAAGTTAGTCGAGTATCTGGCGAGTGAGAAGGCTGCGAGCATCACGGGGTCAGATGTTGTGGCAGACGCGGGGATGACATTAGGATTTCCGATGTAAAAGATTTTTAGCTCTACGTAAAGTTAGAAATTTGTAAACCAGGTAGATGTTTTTAACGATAATGTTATAGGTCTATAAATGCATTTAATATTGTATAATAATTAGTAATCACTAAAGTGTCAAATATACAAATTTATGATTCTATTATGATTCTCGAAGGGTTTGATTTCGAATAAGGAAAAAAAATTATATGCAATTGTCATTTATCATATAAATTATAATTTTGCGGATGTCTAGGCCAATACGACAGACTAAATTTTGTTGAAAAAAATAAAAAATGTTAAAGCTCCATTTAACATTTTTTAGTATCTTTTGCCGAAAAGATATTTAAAAAAATGATTTAAAATCATGAGCACAACAGATTAAAATGTTAAGTAGAAAAAAAGTTTTCATATAACGTTCATTAACGATAAATAATATTTCTAGTATGTACCAAATCTTTTTTCTGTCTACGATTATATTATCCACGCAGATTTAAAATTAATCAACTGGGTATTACATGGATTTCACAATTTTTAACAATATAAGAACTAAGTTGCAAAACTTGGTTTCTGTTTTACAAGTTGTGTTTTTGATGTTTAAATTTGATTTTCATTATATTATTTTAGTATATTTAAGTACATTTTTATTATTTAGTTTTTACGCACTGAACCGCTTAGTACAATAACCTTTGAAGAAAACCAAGGAACACTTATCTTATCTTTAACTTCTATCGGTCAGTAAATTAGTCAGTAACGCAAGGTCATCTCTCATTGTATGTATCAAACATATAAACAAAGGCATTATCGCATGCAAATTTTTAAGTAGAACATTTTACGGTTCGACTCCAGAGGCACCACCGCCACGCCTATTTCTTATAACAGCAGTGTTCGTGCTGCTGTGTTCTGGTTTGAAGGGAGTGGTCAGGGAGACGTACTTAACCGTGGCGTTCCAACGTATTCCTCAGGGGTAGCAACGCATTTGTAGTTGACCTAAGAGAGAACTTCGATCTGGTCTTAGGTTATCTGCAGACGTCCATGGCATGTAATTTTGTTCACACTCCAGATAAGTTCACAGGCTGTTGTGTTAGGAGTGAGTTCACGTCAATAGTGCAAGGAGTGAGGATCGAACTGGAAATCTCACGAACGTAAATCAACTCCCTGACCATTGGGCTATTGTCGCTCCTCGATTTAGATGAGTAAGGAACTATTTAGGAAAATGTGTACTATCAGTTTCAACACGTTTTACAGACGAATCATACATGTAGTGTTTTCTGCTAGGTATATGAAAAACTAATAAAAGAAACACGGTTTGCATGCAAATTAAATTCCATCAAAGTATTTATTTAAAGTGATAGATTCCGGATACATTTCTAATACAATTAACGTTTATTGTATAGTTTATTTGGTGGTTGCTACGTATAATAAATGATTTCTTCACAGCTGTCTGTACGTTTTAAATTGGTTAGGTTGAGACCGGTAATTAACTGATTCGTTCCAATGTTTGGGATGATTTGATTAATTAGGTTTGAGGACGTAACTATTGCGAGATCTCTTGTTTAAGAACCGGAACATTAATGGAATCTATAAATATTCGACAGATTTTTTTTATAATATTGAGGTGATGGTAAGTGGTCGCTGCCTAGACATTTGTAGTCAGACCAAGCTAGGATCGAAATTCTATCTTACCTCCAAACAATCGCGTTACAAATGCGTTGATACCCCTGAAGACTTTGTTAGAACGCCTTGGTTTAAATGCGTACACATCCTTCAAACCAGAAAACAGCAGTAAGAGAAACAGTGTTCTTATAAGACATAAATAGGTGTAGCTGTGGTGCTATACGTTTTCCAAACTTATTTTTTTATTTCATAAATAATTAAACCTATCATCCACTTTTGGCTCTCATCGCGATGACGTCACCACCATCCATATTCTCGGCCGGCCACCGTGAGTACCATTTAAGGAAACATTTGCATACACAGTGGATTCCGATAAGCATCGAACGTGTAAGCCGGTGTGGTCGCCATGGCTCTTGTCTGATCGGGATATTTCCTGTTCCGATTCGGTCACAAAGTTAAAATAGTCATTTAACTCTTATTGACAACAATACGATGACTGCTGTAACTTTGTGAAGTAATGTTAATTATGAAATGGATGTTATCGTCGAGCACAAATCTTTTGAAAATTGGAGAAGACTTGAAGCATTTGATCATCTCAAACAACCCAAATAAGTAAATGTGATCAGTAACATGTTTATAAAATTATTATATCAAAAAGATCTCAAAGGTTAGAATCTCGAGAAAGTTTAACGACTGCTATACAGAGTTAAAGAATTGAATGTCTTGAAATAGTACAAGGAAGTCACCAGAAACGATTGATTTACATGTCCTTCAAAGCACTTGAACACGCAGTTTTACCATCACCTATTAGATTCTTATCATTTACATTGAATTTCTTTATGATATAAATGTTTAATATGTATGCAAACATAAACATTTTGTCACGTTTTTCTTTTACCCTATTACAGATCCTAGCTCGAAACAGGCCTTGTAATGACAGTTGCAAACGATACACTAAAAAGTACAGGAAAGTCCAACAAAAGCGTCGCTCATGGTGTACGTAGCAAACAAAAACTATTCCACAACTACTTACCGCGAGATTGAGCCTGATTTAAGACTTAAGGCTTAATTTGCAACTGGGTCAATGCGATTCTGCGATTTGCAACTGTCAAGGCTGCCAGGGCGCGTTTAATTCGAATCGCGTAAGTTTATACAATTCGAATCGCGTAAGTTTATACAATTCGAATCGCGTAAGTTTATACAATTCGAATCGCGTAAATGTGTTTAATTCGAATCGCGTAAATGTATTTAATTCGAATCGCCGGACGGTTAATAGACTGTCTTTGGTCGTGTGCGGAATCGTAATTACGTCGACACCTCTGTATGAGTTTTCTAGGTATCACACTTGTGCGTATAGTTATGTTATGTTATGTGGTATAAGCTCTTTTCCTGTTAGATTTTGATCAGTTGCTTGTGTTAATACGTGTACGTAGCGCCGGATACGGATAGATCTGAGGATTTGGCGACTTGTATGGCGTAATGGTCGTTGGATTGTCTTTCGAAATGTCCTAGGTTCGATTTCCAGCGAGTCAATTCGAATGATAATTAGATTTCTGTTGTCGGTGTTTGTGTTCTTGTCAGATAGTCCTACTGTGGGGCTGTGAGTGTAAAGTGTTATTTTTTTCTCTGTTCAAAACTCAATACATAAATTTTATATACCTATTATTTTGTAAATAAAACTCCTATCCAAAATCGATGTAACGACGATAACTGTCTCTTTTACCGTTTCCCACTATCAAGGAGATAGTTTGGAGCTATCCTTCGAATAAAGTACATAAAATCATAATTCATAAAATCGTCCCTTAATAATATTTTTTGGGGAATCGTCACAGATTTTGTCGTCTATATAATGCAGGCAGTGTCGTGGGTTAAACTATGTAGTATCGTATAATACTATAAAACTGTTATCAAGCTCACAAAGCCTACTACGCTAACTGGAGCGCACCCATTCATCAGTTGAGTGCAATCAATTGGCCGCCAATTGGCCAAGGAACGAGCTTTGAATGAGTAACGTTACAACTATCCCGTAGAAGTATGTTAGCTTTGGCTATATTTTGTTAGACAAAAATTAATTGACCAAATGTGAGTCACATTCTTTACAAATAAAGCTTTTACTATACTTATGAAATTGAAAAAAAAATTATCAAAGTCACACTTTGGCCAAGAAATATTCCTTAAGTATTACAATTTCTGTTTCAATGTGTTATTTATTAACAAAGTATTCTTTTCTGTAGAAATGCTTTCGAGCTAAATTCCGTTTTTTACTTCTCTTTGACTTTTTTCATTAAAAAAAAATGTATTTAGAGGCATTTAAGTCTTTTTAAATTCCTCTAATATTCTTCCTGGTGTCTTGACACATAGGATGTTCTCAAAGGTTCATCAAATCCAGATTAAACGACGTCAAAAATTATTTATTAATTATCCATAAATCAACCAAAAAGAGAAATAGAAACTTCTAGATAACTCAGACCACGTTTAGCGTATTACAGCACGCTTTGGCATCTTTAGTTCGATCTTCAGACTTGCAGTTATTGGCTGATTGAATCAATGGCTATCCGGCCCATGCGACCTCTTAACTTCATCTTGACTTTGGCGGTCCCTGTCATCTAGCTGGTTCAACGGTTCAATTAGTCTTCATCGTACCCGCCACTTCATATTACTTATATCCTAGTACAATCGGTTATTGTTTTTTTTTATCTCATCTGCAGTTGAATTTCAAGAAATGTAAATTTTAAGAAAAGTAAGCATTTCATACTATTAATACATAAAAATTATATTTAAGAATAGTGAAGAAAAAGTAAAAATCAAATCCTCGTGTGTGGTTGTGCTGATAATCAAATGGAAGCTGGTAATATTGATACAGGTACAATTCTTACTATTAATTTTTAGACAATGTTTACATAAGACTAAGGCTTAAAACGTTACATAAAAAGTACATACTTTAATGTAGTTCCAACGCATATTACAGTTTTGTAGAAAACAGTAAACATATTTATATAACGTTACTCAGACGACAGAGATAAAGTCCACGGCCTGGCCTTAAACCGTCGCTATGTGAAAATCACATGCCTAAATGTAATTCCAATGTACGCATATCACCCATTGGTAAGAAACAGTAAACATCTAATACGCTACATATAAAGTAGATTGAAGATAAACAGATAAACACATTTAATCCGACCGCGTCGAGTTAAAATAATGAAGCGATTTAATTTGGTTGCGAAATAGGGGGTTATCGTGCGAACCGTCTCTTATAACGCGTACGGCTGCGAGCATTCCATCTCGTGTAGTAAGGCTGCGTTATACTGGACGCGATTTACGTGCGTTTTTATTAAGCGCAGAAAGCGAGGCTCTCGATCTAAATCATGTTCATGTGCTCAATTAGTAGTCAGTTTTAGTTTAAGCGTAAAACTACGGAGCTCTCAATACAAATTATGTACATGTACTTTATTAGTAGTCATTTTTTAGTACTAGAAATAATGAAGCGATTTAATTTGGTTGCGAAATAGGGGGTTATCGTGCGAACCAACGTCTCTTATAACGCGTACGGCTGCGAGCATTCCATCTCGTGTAGTAGCGCTGCGTTATACTGGACGCGATTTACGTGCGTTTTTAACACGTTAACATTCGCTTGGGTTGTATGTATGTATGTAGGCAACGGAATCTTTGAACACGATTTTGACGCACTTTGAGATGTCGGATTGATCTGAAACTTTGCATACTTATCAAGGACCAATGACAATGCAATATTATGGTGTCATCGAGCTGGTCTGATGATGGAATT
>DWTF01000243.1:0-13735 GCA_018250225.1 Udranomia kikkawai
GGGTGTGGTCAGGGAGACATACTTAAACAAGGCGTTCCAACTTAGTCCTCAGGGGTAGCAACGCATTTGTAGTTGACCTAAGAAAGAACTTTGATTCTGTCTTAGGTTGACTACAGATGTCCATGGTCGGCAGTGACCACTAACCATCAAGTGTACTGCATGCTTATGAAAGTTTGTATAGAGTCGTCGTAGAGTCAACTGTCCTGATAATACTTCATTTGGGGTCGGGTTGGTGGTGGCGTGTACGGTGGTTTATACTTTATTGTTGTATGCCATGTGAGGATGGGATAAGTTATATATTAAATATAGGGATAATCTAATGTAAAGGTAATTTTAGTTTGGGTTCGGTGATAACAAAATTTTGGCAACTATACTCGATACACGCTGTTACGATTTTAATGCCATGTTTATGTCTTACGTTGGAACAACGTACGGGATGTGATTTTGCTTCATATTTTTATTATAATTCTACTTTCTCTTCAACTCTGATGTCTACTAATGTGAATTTCGATAAATGAAGTATAATACTCGTATCTCTCATTTGTCTACTCCATTATAGATATCGTTTTTGAACTGCAACATAAGTACAAAAGTCCCGATTAAACCGTCCTACTTTAAAAGCTTTCGCAAAATGTTTGCGGATAAGTTTATTTATTTGGTTTGTTCGTGCAATGCATGTCTACAATGTTGGCGGAAAGTGTAGGGTCACTGCGTGCTCTGAACGAAGTGGGACACGTCATCTGCGACGAAGCACACACGTATAGTCCACTATGTTATCTCAAATGCTATGTCATCTTAAAACTTATGTGCACATTTCTCAGATGAACATAATATAATAGTTTGTTTAAGATTTTCAACGTCTTAAACGCACTAAATGTACCTACCGCATCAATACAGGAAGAATATTTTTTTCCTGAGGCATTATATTTAATCATCATAATTTATCATAAGGATTTTCAATATTCCCTCCTTTCACTCTCCCTCCATATCTCTTGCTAACTCTCTCATTATCACTGTCCACATCCCTTCTTTCCTAGGATCCCTTCTTTCCTAGGATTCATCCTTCATCCATCCAGTAAATACACCCTCACTATAATGCGAACGCGCCGAAATGTTTCCACCGTGAAATGAGTGAGCTCACTCATTTAGAGTAGGTACATGAAAGAGAAAGTATAGTTTACAATTAAGTATGATAAAAAGGGATGACACAATTTGCTCTGTTCACCACACATTCAAATGATACGCCACAGATTTTAGGTGTCTGGGCGAATCTAACTATTCAAATCTCTGCATAATGCAATCTTATGGCATTATAAAAAGATGAGTCACAAGTAAAAATCCCTTAAAAACCCGTCAAGCCTGGTCACCCTACCCGTACCAGGTCGGCCTCTCGCGGCGCGCCAGTTCCCTTCCCTTCCGCTATCAGATGCGCCCCGGGGCCAAGGTTACGAGGGTGAACGTGGAACCCACCACGCTACCACGATCTACACCAGTGCAAACGGTTATGTCGATTTTCTAACTCGAGTTAACTGTCTGAGTTGACTGCCTTCGTTTTTATTATTTGACATACCATTACATGCTAATGCGTAGAAAGGCTTTTTCATTTGTTGTTAAACTCATTCGTCTGTTTGTTTATCACGCTCATATATTACTCGGAGATTATTGGCTCTATGGGTTTACTTCATAAACGTGTGTAGTAGACACACGTTATTAGTGAAATTACAAAGAATAAAAATTGCATAGACGCAATTCTATAATCACATGTAAAAAAGCGAAGGAGAGTACTGTGTGTCGAGTCGTTTTCCTAAATTTTTACATAGATTATAAATCAATAAAGCGGCAATAGCCCAATGGGTAGTGTGTCGGACTTGGGTTCTATCCTCACTCCCTCATTGCACTATTGACGTGAACCCACTCCTAACACGAGCTTAGCTGGAGAGGTTGACAGAATTACTAGTATGTATTTACATACTAGTAGTTTAAAAAAAATCAAATGTTTTTTTCATCAATCAAAACAGTAGCTTACCTTACCTTAGTAAGAACTTCACTCTGCTGAGATCAGCCCACATTAATACTGGAGTTGCGTGATTAGCCTTTATACTACACAATGATTGTTGATGATTATAAAGCACTGTCTATGGTCTGTGCTACCATACATTGCATACTTTGTTAGGCATTAACGCTTCAAATGAAAACAAACTGTTGGTAGGCGGGCACAAGTGTCAATTAGCACTTGCATCAATTATAAATGATCCGATTATGACTATCACATGTATCTGCTAATTTGGTAGTAAGTACCTCAGAATGAAGCACTTTCAAGTGGCTTTCTGACTATTCAATTATAGGGCAGTTGATGTCATCTTTATTTATATTAAATCGGTTCGATTTTATTTTAGCATCATTTTAGTGATATTTTCTTAAAACTTCCTTGAATTTTTGTTTTAAATTTTATTATATCGCAAGTACCTTTTTGGTCCTATTACAGAGTTGTTAAAAAAATCTATAGATATAGAACGTCTGTGTGTCGGTCTGTCCGTATGTCATAACAATTTTATCCGGCGATTATTTTGTATGCACTATATTCCATGAACCGCTATATAATGAAGTCTCCAAATCTGAATGAAATAGAAAATGGAAATATCAAATTCATTATTATACATTGTAGTTACCTACGGCATTTCATTATACATAATCATTAATATACAAGACCTAAAATAACTAACCAACTTAATTAAGCCAATTTATCGTCTTTATTTTTATAAATAGTTTAAATACAATATTTAAATACTCTTCGTTACCACTTACAATTAGCCTAAGTGGACGGAATATTTTAAATTGTAGTAATTCGACTGAAATTAGCACAATATAATCTTCATAAGTACCTACGAATCGTGATTACGGAAACAACTGTTGGAACCTACTGTACTCATAATAAACCGTACGCAATATTCGACTTTGTTGATCTCAACTACTGCAGCGGTGCACACAACGGTTGCATTAATGCTATCAGTGCACGAAAGCCATAAAAATAACGTTCCAAGCCGGGGTGACATCAACCGACGAGGTCGTCTCAATCTGCGGAATTGCGCACATCGCCTTTGCCAATTAGGTATCCTGTGTTTACTATAGCATATGTACAAGGAAAAAGTAAGGGGAATCAGATCACGCTGTAGATCACCTATGTGCTGGACTGATCAAGTGAAATCCGCAGTAGGAAACCGCGTGCGGACTGCGCAAGACAGTCCTCAAACAGGGAGAGTTGGCGGGAGATCGTCTCTGAGTGACCACGACTGCTTATCTGTCGTGTCGAAAGAGCGAAACGACAGAGAAGAAGAAGTGTAATAACATATTTAAATACTAGTTTTAACTTTTGTTTTGTATGAGTTACAACAACGGGAACGAAATGACGCAAAACTTTATATTAATCTTATTTATCATAAGAAATAACAATTAAAACGGACGAACTAACCCAATGTTAGAACTATAATAAATTGGAGTTAGAATGTTAATAATTAAAATTATTAATTACTATTCCTAAACGAAAGCTATCCTAAATTCAATGAGTACAGTTCTGCTCGATATTTGAGACAAGAAGGCTTATTGGACGTCAGAAACGCTGACGTGGCGGTTGTGGATCCCACAGCACGGCGGCGGCGTCAGGTTGCAGGTTGCATTCACGGTAATCAGAACCTCAGGATCAGAATCAGGTAACCTGGTAGAGCCGCTTCCAATTTATTACAAATGAGCGTGCATGCCGCCTATGGTCGCTACAGCCCTTGAATTACTGATCTCATCAATTCAAATCAGTTATTGTGATGGACCAATAATACTATAGGAATTTAACTGTTAACACCCATACGAATTTTAGCTATGCGAAATACTCTATACTAAATAAATGCAAGAAATACTCAAACACGACACGTATTATGTTGATCTTCCACAATTGTTAGCTACCTAATGTAAATTTTAAGAAAACTAAAAAAAAAAATTATAAATAGGTAATGGACTTTTGAACTTACAGCAGAAATGTAGTCTACGAACTGACTTGCTTGAGGATTTAATTGGAAAATCTAGTTAAGAATCTCTCCCTAATTCATTAAATGTCAAAAGAAGACAAGAATTTATTGCCTCTTTTATGCAATCAGTTAATAAACACTTGTTTTGCTCATTTCACGTTATCCCTCGAGAAGTAGACAAATGTCTGCCCTTTATGTCATTGTCTAGACCTGGCGTCGCTTCCAGCACCCTTCGTTGGATCGCCAGTTTCCAACATTGTGAACTTTGCTTTTGATACCTAGATCAGGGGTTCCCAAAGTTCTTTAAATAATATATAAACTCCCAATTAATCTAAAATTAATTCAAATAAAATTTAATTTTAGTGAAATTCTCTGTATAAAAATTAAAATTCGCATAAGACCATAACCACCTTATTTTGCGGTGTAGGGGCAGGGTGCGCCGTAAAGAGTAAAAAAGGGCGCCGTGAGACTTTCTCAAAAATAACCTAACCTAACCCAAGTTCACGGCTACAAAATAATTCTTCCGTCCTTTCCATAGAGCTAGGGGGCGCCGTGACAAAATTTTAAACTCGTAAATGTGCCGCAAACTGAAAAAGATTGGGAACCCCTGACCTAGATTATTCGAAGTGTATGCAACGTTTTTGTTACTATAATTGATAATAATGTTGTAAGAGATAGCTGTTTAATCGATTTTTCTTGTATTTTTAGTCACAGTGTTAGCAAATAACATGCCGGCCATTTGATGATAAGTTTCGCTTGTAAGTCGACATCTATAACATCTAACTTCAAACGGGAATGAAGTCATACATGAAATTAGAAGTGTTGCTCCTCTCTGAAATATTAAGATAGATGCTCCAATTGTTTACGAACTGGCAGCCATTCGCAGATTTGGTGTAAATTAGCTAAACACAAAAATTGCTCAGAATATTCTAGTTAATCCTGAAATACTCAGTGTACATTTTATATTAAAATACATAATTTTTATTAAAATAAATAAAATAAAGTAGGTGCGGTATTCAACCTTGTGAGATACCAAAACAATACATGCACATATAGCTTTCTATTGAGGATGACATCACTAAAAAACCACTAAGGGCGAGTTGAGTAATGGCTGGTGTGTGACATTGTCTAGACAACGCACCCTCATGGGTTCGGCGCTGTTCTCCCCATGGCGTTATAGATTTGTGTGATACGGACCGTATTATATCGTAATAGCCTTCAGTAAAACGACAGTTTACTTTAAAAGCGTTGCTTCGGATATCAAACTACTGAATTTTATAACGTTTTTAACAACATCATAGAACACAACTTGTGGTGCCCTAACGCCTTGTCAAGACAAAGTGTTTCTAGTCTAAATATCATATTTATATATGTCTGGTTTGAAAAACAAGAAGGCTTGCCCATTTTTAAGTCTCAATGGTATCATTTGACATGTTATTGTTAGTGTACAACAAATGATAGCTTCAAACTCTTAATGTTCCTAAAACTGGTTAGAGGTGAGCTATGCGGGAGTCAACTAGGAAGATGCTAGAAAAAGCATTCTTGTTTGTTAGTGTAATAGTATTATTGATAACAGAAGGAGCGAGCGAACTTCGGGCGCCAAGAACGCTCAACTGGTGTGCGTGACGGCCGCCAGCCCGCGGCAGCCCAGCACGCCGCAGCTACTACGGGTACACTTTCTTTATAACTTCTTGTATTAAATGTAAAAAGATTAAATCTGGATTTATTTAAGTTTGTTTGTTCAATGTGATAACACGAAAATATGCAAATTAACTCGCATATGAAATGTAGACTTATGAGCTATACACTGGCCGCAACCCTTTTTTATCCCACTGATGGCAATAGGTCTCTCTCCACTACTGGGGAAGGCCTGGAGCATACTTCATCATGCTGCTAGAACGCGTGTTGACAGGGGAAGAGACGGCACTTAAACTAGAACTTAAAAGTTCACAAAACCTATACAAGACGCAGATATGTGTATATTTTTCCCAATACCTGTTCTATTTCAGTGTTACGTTGCTGCAGAGATGACAATCAAGCAAACATCTATACCTCAAGGTCTTGCCCCTTCTAAACCATTCCAGATACTAGAAGAGACGATCCAGAAGAAAACGCCAAGGCCGCTCTTCCCGAAGACGAAGCTATCGGAACGGGACGCGGAGAAACTGCGCCTCAACTTCAACATCCCGGAGACGACGGCGGACAACCTGCTGCAGTACCGCACCAAGTTCGTGCAGCACATGCTCACCAGCTCGCTGTACGCCAACAGCGCTGTGGGGAAGCCCTGGGAGATGATCGGCAGGTGGGTGGTGGAACCATATTGCATTGTATCTGAGCGAACAAAAAACATTAGTTGTCTAGTACGTCGTCCGCGATTTTTATCTTAAATACTTTTTTCATTAATTGCTCGTTAATTTTAACTAAAATAACTAACTAACAGCTGAATTGAGAACTTGAGAAAAATCTTGCAAAAATAGGAATCATTTTACAGTACAAATATCGAGTTCACGGTGATAAAAAATGCGTCGGTTGTTTGTTTTCCATAGTTTTTCCTCCCATGTCGCCAGTGAATAAAGAAGAGTATTTTCCATGGAAATGGACTAACGTTCCCGAGGTCATGGCCTATTATGGTTAAAATACGTTAATTCAAAATGAAGTGATTCAACTACAAAGCCGGAAACGATAAAATTCGATAACAAAACCACGTTCCTATCCTGTGTATATTCGAACTTGTTGCAATTAACCTCTTGGAGGAATTGGATTTTGTATCAAGATAAGGTTCCGACACAGAATCCGATTAAGCAAGCAAACCATTCTAGTCTCTATATAATTGCAAATAGTTGCTAAAGTAAATGTAAAAGCTATACGTAATGCATGTTTACGTTCTGATTCCGCTGGGATCCTTCTCTATTCTAATTATCTTTAATCCGTATCTGTCTTTTAATTTTTTTCCCGAAGACGTCAATCGGTTTGAGCTTTCAACCGAAGATATTTAAAGAAATATCATTTGGTATTCTCCTGAAATGATTTGTTCGATTCACTTCAGGAAAATATCAGTGTCAGAGTAGTTAGAGTAGTTCACATTCGGTACATGTGTACTTACACAGTTAGTATTCAAGACAGACGTCGTGCAATAAAACAATCAACACCTAATGGGGAGAACAACACATTTGGATGCTCAGATGAGTGAGGGCTGGCGTAACGTTCGTAATATCGGCGGCGCGTGGGACGATCGCGATAGTTCTAACACGTCTGGGGATTTCGAGTGGGTTATTCGTTAGCAATATCTAGAGATAGTATTGTATAGTGTACTAGTGTGGTAAATAAAGAGTTATTTCAAAACTACCTACTAATGTCTTGGTTTTTCTTAATAGCGCTGTTCTGTTTGAGTAGTTCACAGGACATTACAGATCTTCTTACATCTTAGGCATTACAGATATTAGACTGCTAATGATAGAAGTTTGTTTAGAGTAACTTACCTTCTATATCAATTACTAGCTAACTAATCAAATACTTTTATTCTTGAAGATAATATGGTAACATATTTTTATCCAATCCACATTTGAATACGTAGTGTTACTACGCAACAACAAAAAGAAGTTTCTCCTCCTATAAATTGCTTTTTGCACTTGTTTTTAAGGATTCAGACTATATAAATTCCATATTAGTTGATAGCAGTAAAATTAAATACTCTTTTAGGTAGAGAATAATATAGAAAAGGTTGTAGCACCACCGCCACACCTATTTCTACCTTATAACAGCAGTGTTCGTGCTGCTGTGCTGTGCGTTCTGGTTTCAAGGGTGTGCTCAGGGATATATACTTAACCTAGGCGTTCCAACTTAGTCCTCAGGGTTAGCAACGCATTAAGAAAGAACTTTGATGCTGTCTTAGTTTGACTACAGATGTCCATAGGCGTCAGTGACCACTCACTATTAGGTGGACTGTATGCTCGTTTGCTACCTCAAAATCACAAAAATTACACGGTGTTGAAACGACATAACCTTTTGTACGGTTATGTTAACATATGTTATATGTTAAAACAATTTGTTGATACAAATATCTATAAACCAATACCCCGAGCATTCTTCTGTTCCGTTCGATCGATTCCGGAATCATCAATGCATCCGCAAAGGTTCTTTGACGATTCGGCCAACTGAAGTGGAAATTCCATTTAAATCCAATTCCAATGTTTTGGTAGTCGCAACGTATGTAGTTGCTTTCAATAAGCCTAGCTTTTGTTTCGTGTTGACTGATGTATCATACTTTTCTTATATGTTATGATTATTATTAGTTTCATACTGATTTCTATCACATAGTGTCGTCATCATCTGACAGTCGTGTCATGTTCTGATCTAAAGGGATTAATTCCGAATAAAATTACACTATATTTTGTATGGTAGACACCAAGTCATTTTACCTCTTAATTATCGCATGGATGATTTGATCAATTAGCTCTGTTTTTATGGTACTCTTATACGAACTCCAACACTACCCGTCACCTACTATTAGACCACTGTTGTTTTTCACAAATGGTGCTTGCAAATTATTCCCGCTGTTGTTTTCTGGTTTGAAGATTGTTAAAGTTGTTTTACTTTGAAAACACTTAGTATCACCGTCATCGACTTACACAGTATTGTTTCATCCTTGAGGATGATAAAGTGTATTTATGGGCTAGATCCCCCTTTATATAACATATTTATAATCAAAAAGATATACAACTTAATGACCGATTTGTCATTTAAATAAGCAACAGAGACTTTGTTCAACGAGGTCGTTCGTTCCTATGATACAAAATACGAATTACTCCGTGAATAATGGTATCAAGACGAAGAGAGATTCCCCGACGCGAACTCTACATACCTATTCAATTTGTTTGCTCTTTATCGTAGCCCCTTTGCGTTAAGTTACGTACACAAAGTATTCAGGGGCGATATGTCGCCCGAATAATATATTATTGTATAAATACACAGGGAAATCACTCAACCCGAATATGGATTTCAGGTGAAACGAAACATAAAAGGGGCTTTATGTCGCTCGCCGTAAAACTTTTTTATTCCTTTCAAGATTATACGCAGAACAGATAATTTAGGGAAGGCATTTCCATAACAAAGGCGGCGGCGGGTAAGTTATTTGATACGCGGTCGCGCCGCGCCCGAGTGCTACTTTAACGGAATCTTCAATTTTTCAACTCCACCCCGAAAAGGTATCGGATCTTTCCCACCGTGTACCGCAGTACGGGATTTGCGTAATGCCTAATTCGGGTCAATTTGTGCACCTGCCCGCTGTTCGGGAGCGTTGGACGACCGTTTTTGTGCGAGAAATTTTACGGACGTCCTAATCAGTCATGCTTCATGATGTTAGCCAAGTGTTGACAGATCGTATATGTGAATGCATCGTTAATAAGAACTCTCAGTAGTAAAACTACGCATTGAAAATCGATTATTTGATTTGATAATTTCATAGGTATTTATTTTCATACTCACGGATCACGCACAAAAGTGTGTCCTCAACTTTGCTCACTCAAAACGAACCCAAACGTCCAACGTTCGTAAATATGCTAATCTATACCATTCAGCTTATCACTGAACAATTTCTTTGGCAAAATCTGCGACCGAGTCGAGTGGAATCCCCATTTGTAGAATTAAATTAGTTTCTCTGTTCAAGGCCGTGAAACCGAAAACCTTGCAGAGCTTCTTTATGTAAATTCGTGTTTATAAATCGCTTGCACCAGCGAAGGTCGAGCCGGGATTGTGGCGCTAAGACTTGACGCATCGCTATACAGTTGCATAGAATTCTTATATCTCCACTGAAGTAGCGAGTTGGCGTACCGTATTTATTATAGGGAAAAAGACATGATAGGAATTGGAACATTTTCCTTAAAGCCTTCAATTAATTTAGTGACTAAGACACATTTGTAACGGGAAAATTAAATTCTCCGTAATAGCGGATCGAAGATGGGTAAAACTCTTTGTTGTTTGGTGATTACCGCCAAAAAATTGTTGAAAATTTGCACTCATGCCTACAATGCGTCGCTAATCTCGAGCCATTCACTATCGGCCTATGACTTGTTAAATGCTAGCCATGAGTTGTATAGTTAAAACACTGCTTAATATTGTTCATCATAAAATATCATAAAATACGAGGTACAATAGTGCCGTGGTGACCACGAATAAGCTCTTGGTACCTCTATCGCTTTTCCAACACTACAACCTATCCATTATGCTATGAAGGCTTCCGAAGAATTCAGCAATTACTTTGGGTGGGGGAGATTTTCATAGAATAATTTGTCCATCACGTTGATTTCCATTAGCGCGGTGATAAATTGTCCGCACCGTCATACCTAAACGATGTTATCCAGACGTTAGTCATGACGGCGTGACGTCACGGGCTGGGCTGTTACGTCACGCGCGTGACGTAGTCGTTGGGAGCGTTTTGCCCACGCAGGTGAGATCCGAACGAAAGATAACAAACATCTCCAAAGATATTAATTATTGTTTCGTAGAAGCAATAGCGGGCTTTTCACTTCAATAGCGATTGGAACACTATTTTTGGACTTGACAAACACTTCGGGCTATATGGTACAGTTAGAGTACCTAATGGATTGTTAAGACGAAATATTGTTTTAGTTTTCGTGTTAGCTTGTAGTTTTAGTATATTTCGTCGATTGAAGTTGGTGTTGTTTTGCAAATTGATGATCTAACCACACCCATCAGAACAAAACTGACGAAGAACGAGTTACAGTTGAAGTTTAACTACCAAAAGACAGTGCGTTTTACTACAAAATAATATCTAACTTTTAAACTAGGTTTAAACCGTCGTTTCGCCCATTCCAACAAGGGTTAAACCTAGTTTAAAAGTTAGATCTTGTTTTGTAATAAGACGGTATAAATCTACTTTCAAACGATTTTACACTTCACGTTACGTGAATAACCTTACAATATTTAGCCATGAAATTATGCTTATTTAACATGCTTGTGAGTCTGAGCTGTTTGCTACATCACAACTTAATCTAAACAAATTAGTTTACGGAGATATTATAATTGACTACGACTAATATTATTCTAACCTTAATACTGGAGTGATTCGACTTAGTTTACGTTATGTAAATCAGAGTAATTTACTAGGAGTGATTGGATTGATAATTTTAATTACGTTAATGTTTGTATTTAATAATAAATAATTAGGGACAACCAAGCTGAGAGGGATAGCTACTTTGTCCTGTTGATACTACTAATTTGTCTTGCTCCTAAGACCTCTTTTTAAAAATAAAAAGTTAATTCTTTTGATTTGATAATTTATCAACATTTAGATAATAAATCTTATTCTGCAGTTTTATATAAGTATATATTAATGTTTGTACCCCCTGTTTAATGATGCGTAATATAAATTTTTATTATAAGTCAAATAATTTTATTGTTTCAGCTTTTATTTATCTGAAATTATTTTGGCTTTAGAACATTTACACAGTTTAGGTATAATATATCGTGATTTGAAACCAGAAAATGTCCTTCTGGATGCTCAGGGACATGTAAAACTAACTGATTTTGGCTTGTGCAAGGAACACATACAAGAGGGTATAGTGACACACACATTCTGTGGTACAATTGAATATATGTGAGTATCAAACACTGTTATGACTAATTGACATACTACATATGACTACTTCCTTTGATTTATTTACGCTATTTACTTATGCTTGTTAGATTGCTGTCAACAATTTTAACTATAAATTGAGGTAAAAATTCAAATTTCTTTAAAATGTAATCTTAATTTAGAATACCTTTTGGACAACTCTTCCTGTTTAAAATGGCCTTCTAGAGATTACAGTTAGCAACATTTATGGTTGAGAAATGATAGATCTTTTAAATTTTTCATATCTGGAGGAATTTCTGCCTTACTTCTACTATATAGCAGTAGCAATTCTGATTTAAGGATATTTAAACAACACATGCTTAATGAGATGTTTTAACTGTGTCTGCATAGTTAGCAAAAAATCTGATGATTATGATTTCTATAATGCCTTTAGGGTTAGATTACAAGTACTCAAGTGATGTATTAATACTTTCATCCAGGAAGCATTAAAATAAAAAATGAAGAAAAGTTCGACTACAAACAAATAATTTTATATTTTAGGGCACCAGAAATTTTAACGAGAAGTGGACACGGAAAAGCAGTAGATTGGTGGAGTCTGGGAGCTCTTATGTACGACATGCTTATTGGCCAGGTATGGTTGGTTTGATACTGGTTCTGTGCCACTCGTTTAAGTTGTGTGTATCTATTGTTTCTGATTTCAGCCACCTTTCACTGGGGATAATCGTACAAAAACTATAGAAAAAATATTAAAGGGTAAATTAATGTTACCGGCCTACCTCACTCAAGACGCACGAGATTTAATACGACGTCTTATGAAGCGTTCAGAGACGCAGCGGCTTAGGTGCGGCGGGCGCGGCGGCCGTCCGTGGCCATGCGTTCTTCAAACATGTCCATTGGGATGATGTTTTCGCCCGCCGGTTGGAACCTCCTATTAAACCACGCCTGGTAAGCTATCCAGAGATTTATATCTTGTAATATGTGAGCATATCGTTAGTTAATACTATTTTTTCAAATACTTTGTAATAAATGTAATTAACTAATTAAGAATGATTTTAAATGTTTGACATTCTTTATATAACATAACTTGTGTCTAGATTATCATAAAAAAAATTGGGTGCCCTTTGAAAAAAACTCCCTGTATATAGCACTTATTCTGTCATAAGCATACATAGCATTTATTCTCTGATATTAATTATATATTTATGAAATAAGAAATGTATAATTTATCTCTGTTTGTATATACAGACGGGTGAAGATGATGTCTCGCAATTTGATACAAGATTTACACTACAAACACCAATTGACTCACCAGATGAATCAACACTTAGCGAAAGTGCCAATTTAATGTTTCAGGTAAGCTATAAAAATATATTCAAAATCTCTTGGTAAAAAAACAGCTTGTGGAAAAAATGTTCCATTGCCTGTATTTCAGTATAGTATGGTTAGGCATGTACAGGATATACATGGGTCTATCAGAGACAGATTTGAAGGACAGGCCGGGCTACTGCCTGGGGCCAACAAAAGAGAGGGAACCCCAGAAAAAAATACCATTCAAATGTTTGCAGAGATCAGTAGGGCTATAAATCCGGCTCTGTAGTTAATAATTCCTATGGTTACTCCAATAAGTCCTATTGTTACTTGAGATTAAAAGTTGACCTCAGGTTATACAATTTCTTTTTAGGGTTGCTTTTAAGAAGATATTGAGGGACGCTTGGGGTAATTTTGCTTTTATTACATGAAGTTATTGTGTGAATGGAAATTCGCATAGGTGTCAAGTTGGTAACAATATGCTTATCTTTTCATTTTCTCATTACAAATGTCGTATTTATTTAACATATTGCGGCATTATAATAATAATATGTTAGCTCGTCGTGCGGTTTTTACTTGCCTCGATCCAATAGCTGGCATCATTTGAGCATTCTTTAAGATGCTTTTATTCGGTCTACTCAATAAGTGTTCTATCACATAAATATAAACAAAAAAATTAAATGTGTGCTGGGACACATGCTAGAAGCGAAACTTCAACGGACAATAAAAAACGTATCGCAAACGGACAAATGGAAAAAGTACGGCAACAACATTTTAAGTTTGTTGGGCAGACAGATTGTTAATGCACTTTCCTACT